>VUQG01020091.1:57753-70285 GCA_015106755.1 Etia nguti
CTGTACTGACTTTTCTTTTTTTTTTTTTTTTTACATTATTTTCATTTCATGTTACTTAGGGTGTGAAGTGGAGGAGGAGGAGAGAAGAAGACAGTGGGCTACTGAGGTGATCAGAGTAAAAGAGGAGCAGATGGAAGAGACGAAGCCGGTGGTCTCCAGCTCCACACAGAGCACAGACAGTGATACAACCATGCCAGAGAGCCAGCAGGACAAAGACAATCTCTTCCTCCAAAAACCTGGCTCTTTATCTAAGCTCAGCAAACTTCTAGAAGTAGGCAAAATGGGTCAAGATTCAGACATCAATACACAGAACAGTCATTCTGTTAAAGTTCCCACCACTGCTTCTTATCCTTCGTATCCTGCCTCACAGATAGTCCCTACTCAGCAGGGTCTGATGGATAAATTGGACACTGCGGTGCCATTTCTGCTCAGTGCTACTCAGCTGAAAAGCATTCACTGGGTGACCCAGAGTCCTCAGTCCAGCCTTCATTATGACCAGCTGTCCAAGACACTGACTGAGAAAAGCAGCCAGTGGTTTAGCCTCTTTCCTCGCTCTCCCTGCGACGAGTCCTCAGTGACCTCTGGTTCCAGTCCACCAGTTTCCTCCTCTTCTCCACAACCCATCAGAACCAAATCCCCCTCTTTCCTGTCCACTAATCCCTCAGCTACAGATAGCTACAACACTGCGCCCGGGATGAGTAACACAGAATTGCCTCTCTTTCAGGTTGGTGGATAATAATAATGCCATCTCCATCTCAGATAGAAGGATCAGTTCATGTGTTTTTAGAGCACTGATAAAAGTGTTGCAAGATTTAGTCCATATTACATCACAATTTTTCCTTTGTTGGAATATTCTGAGAGAGGTTTCTTTACAGCTTACTGCTTTGTGCACCATGAACTGCTATCTGTTCATAATTCTGAGTGTATGCATTTTTATTCTCAGCAAGTAAAGTCTGGCATTCATGAAGGCAGACTGACACAGCATGACATGTCTAGCTCAGTGGCAAGTCCCAGCCTGCCCTTCTCTGGCACACCTCTACCCCCTATGGTGGATCTAGCTTCGCAGCATGCAGAGGGTCATGGAAACGAGGCCTCTTTTCTGGAAAATAACTCTGTCAACAAGAGCGAGACCTCAGAATCCTCAAGTGACAAGTCCACTTGTGCCTCATATGCTGCCATAGAGGGGGCCAAAACCCAAGACTACCCTTGTCCTCGGCCCATCCCAGAGGGTAAGAACGGCACACTGCCAGTATGCACAAAATCAGATATGCTGGACTGAAGATATCTATTGCCCAGACAGCAACAGAATATGCCGTGGCGATTGTCAGTCAAACAAACAAATGTTGCTAAAATTAAAAGCACAGTCACTGCTCAAATTTGTGTGTTTCCAGAAATGCTGCATGGCTGGTGGAGGGTGTCTGACATGGAGAACCTGCACAGTCTGGTCAAGACCCTCCATTGCCGGGGCATCAGAGAGAAGGCCTTGCAGAAACAGATCCAAAAACATATGGAGCATATGACCAAGCTCTGTGAGAATAGCAAAGATGGTGGGTTCACATTTCCTTCGTTCTCTCCAAGTCGAGATTCAGCATTTAATGATTTTTAAAAGTATTGTTATTTGAGTTTTTATTGTGATGTGATACATTTGGCTATGGAATTTCTTTTTTTAAAAGCGTTCCTTAGGGAGCAGTTTGCTTTAATGTTTTAATACATATGCGGTGGCAGCTATTGGTGTGACAGGGCTGGAAAAGCAGGAGGTAAGCAAGGAGGCAGTGGAGAGCTGGTGTGTTGAGGAGAAAGCCATGGAGCTTGATATTCGCCTGCTGCGACAGGTTGAAGCTCTGGAGAGGAAAGTCATCTCTGCCAGCCTGCAGGTCAAGGTAGTGACAAGCCTTTCAACTGCACCAGTGTTTCTTCTAATTATTTGCTTGGAAAGGCCATTGAAATTTTCTTTAATATATACCTGTGTGATTAAAATACTGTGCTGCAATGGCCATATTTCCCTGATATCTCTGTCAGGGTTGGATGCACCCTGAGCCCCAGTCTGACAGTAAGGATCTGGTCTATCATGAGCACAAGCCCTTCTCTTCCCTGGCTCAGGAAAACAAAAGAGAGAGAGACACCAGTCAAGAAGATGTTCCTGGCTCTATGGTGCGGCGGCCCAACAATCCCCTTGACATAGCGGTCACCAGGCTGGCAGAACTTGAGAGAAACATTGAGCGAAGGTACTTTATGAGATCTTAAAATACCACCTGTCAGACACAGGCCACCATGCCTTGTATTAGAAGTAGCAAATAACAATGCAAGATTCAGGACACCGGAAAGAAGAACTTGCAACTGTTTTTTGTACAATTGACTTGTTCTCATGTTTCTCAGTTAATTTTACAAGCGGTCTTACTTTCCGTGACCTTTTAAGCAGTGAGGAGGAGGTGGCTCCTGGGATGAGACTGTGGCGCAAATCCCTCGGTCAAGTCCGCAGCTCAGCTCAGCTGTCACTCTGCATACAGCAGCTGCAGAAATCCATTGCCTGGGAACGAGCCATCATGAAAGTGGTTAGTGTCACCTGATTTCACTGCACCTCTCTCGCTCTCTCTTCATCACAGATTTGTTTACATCATTTGATCACATATAATAAAAGTCACCATGCTAAAGGTGACCATCTTGTGAATACCAGTCTTATAAGCTGCATAGCTTCTCATTCAGTTAATATACAAGCCTTCTTAAAAACAGTCAAGGATACCATGGCAAGATGGCATAGATGGCTAGTTAAAGCTCTGGAGAAGGTTTAAATGCAGGAAAGATTTGGTAGCAGTTCTATACCTCATTCACAATAAATCACTAATTTTTATAATCTTGTTCAGTATGTCACTAATCTGTTTGAGCTTTAACTGAACCAGTTGGGGTAATTTATAACAATTTTTTAAAGTGGGATGCTCATTTGCCTGCACCGTTTGTTGCTGTTGTTTCCAGCACTGCCAGTTCTGTCAAAAAGGAGATAACGAGGAGCTGCTCTTACTCTGTGATGGCTGTGATAGAGGCTGCCACACTTACTGCCATAAACCCAAGATCAATACAGTGCCTGATGGGGACTGGTTTTGTCCAGCTTGTGAGTCAAAGGTACATCGGCGTCCCCTGAGGGATTGATCATAGAGCCAATATTCTTTTTTGTGTGTGTGTTGTTGTTCTGGGGTTTTTGCTATTCATTTTTCAGCTCTCTGTTCATATCTATCTACCTGTGTTATGTTTAATGTGGCTTCACAGTCTTCTGTGTGTTCTTTCAATCAGGAAAGCGGTCAATACCCTCATAGTAGGAAGCAGCAGAGCCGAACAGCTGGAGGAGGGAAGAAAAGCGGCGAGGGAAAACGAAGCATTAAGCCATCTGTGGAAGGAGAGCTCATCAGTGAGGAGGATGCCAGAAGCAACAGCGGGCCAAAGAAAGGTACCAAGGAGGTCAAAAAGAGGAAAGGAGACGACAGCCCACCCAGCTCCCAGGCCAAGTTTGACAGCCCCATCTACTGTGCAAAAAAAGCCAAAACGCACAAAGATGAGCTGGGAATATGCCGGTACGCACATGCACATACTTACTGTGCAATTAGATCCTAGAAGCTTGTTATTATAGCTTATGTCATTGTTTAAAGTTATTAGGCTCCTGTGACACATTTTTAAAATAGAATTCACATCTTAAATCACTAAAGGGTAAACAAATCAGACTGTTGTAGTGAAAGTGTGTTTAAAAAGTCATATATTTGCAATGCAAAAAGCTCAACTGTGTCTGCTCTTTGTTCCCTGCAGAGTGCTGCTGGCTGAGCTGGAGGCCCATCAGGATGCCTGGCCTTTTCTCACCCCAGTCAACCACAGAGCTGTTCCTGGATACAGAAAAGTGATCAAGAAACCGATGGACTTCTCCACCATCAAGGAGAAGCTAACCAGTAACCAGTATGTGTTGGGGTTTTTTTTGTTGTTGTTTTTAAAAAAAAAAAGATATTTAGGATGTTTTCATAACATATCTCATTCTTAATTTTACATTTTTGACCTAGACAGTGCTCATGAGTTGAAATTAAACCCATTTCTAATTGTTCCAGGTACTTAAACTTGGAGACATTCATCATTGACGTGAACCTGGTTTTCGATAACTGTGAAAGATTTAACGAAGATAACTCTGAGATCGGACGAGCCGGCCACAGGATGAGGAGATTCTTCGACAAGCGATGGACTGAACTCTTGCAGTGAACACGTTCCAAATTGGACATGTCCAACGTCCTCGTGGGTGTTGGAGGCCTTCTCTTCACCTCTGACCCTAAGTCACTACACAGTTATAATAAATCAATGTGCAGTTTGAAGGACAAGACTGTGGTCTGTCTGCAAGTGTAGGCAAAACACTTAATGGATTTGTATCTTCAAGTGCAATAGTACTGTTTTGTTTATCAAAACACACTGACTGTTCAGCTCAATGTTGTTTATGCGAAATACAATATTGAGTAGGGATTTTACTTTTTTATCATCGGTATTAAGTTATATCTCTGTGTGTGCTGTACGTGTATTTATTTTCTCAACTACTTTACATTTCAATCTTTTCAAAGCAGAGGCACGGGACTTAAAATGTATCAACTGTTGAATAAATGAGAAAAGCATTACGAACAGTACCAACAGTTCCTCTGTCTAAAAGCATTCGTGAGTTCACTGTGTAATGCAACAAGGGATCACTGACACATGAAGTGTTAATTCTGTCACTCAAGTCTTATTTATTACATGTTAAGTGTATTTTTACTGCACGGTCTTGATGAAGACGATATCGTTGCATAAGGACGGTCGTAGCACTTGATCTGAATATCCACTCAAAGCACTCCTCAGTATTGTAGTGCCTGACTCTGAGGAGGATGTTTTTTGGGGTTTTTTCTATATGCGGTGTGTGTACTGTATGTGTCCTGCACAGTATATCGTAGGAAACATTTGCAGGAGCTGTAATGGCGCCTTTCCTCTTTTTAAATGTGGTGCATAGTGTTTCATCTCCAAGCGTTTCCTTCAAACAGAGCCTTGTCAGACATCCCGTGGACTGACATGAAACCTGCATTGGGGCTTTAATCCATCGGGGAGTCAGTGTCACGGACCGCTGGAGGCATCTCAAGACAGCTGAAGTCAGAAGACTTGAAGTAACTGCATTTTATTATGAAAATTGTGAAATGAGTAGTGACTTTTGTAGGAATATTATTTTTGAACACTGGTGTGGATGGATTAAATAAACCTGTTTTTCAAAATAGCAACATTAAGCCCTCACTGCTGCTGCTGTTAATATTTTTCTTAGGTACATTTTTCTTTCATTAATATCTCACGATGTTCTAATTGTTTTCACTATTTTCATCAGTTTGCTAAAGCTATAATAAAAAATCATATGCATGCAGTGAATACATGTGTGTGTGTGTACCGGCATATTGCCAGCCCATTTTTGTCATCTTTGTGCGTTTTGGCTTTTTTTGCACAGTAGATGGGGCTGTCAAACTTTGCCTGGGAGCTGGGTAGGCTGTCGTCTCCTTTTCCTCTTTTTGACCTCCTTGGTACCTTTGTTTGGCGCGCTGTTGCTGCTGGCATCCTCCTCACTGATGAGTTCTCCTATCACAGATGGCTTAATACTTCGTTTTCCCTCGCCGCTTTCCTTCCCTCCTCCAGCTGTTCAGCTCTGTTGCTTCCTGCTGTGAGGGTATTGACCGCTTTCCTGATTGAAAGTACACACAGAAGACTGTGGAGCCACATTGAATATCACAGATAGATATGAATTGAGGACTATCATATCTTTGACTGAGCAGGAAACAAGAGGTACAGGCAAATAAAGAGTGTTCTTTTCTATATGTACCTGCAACTTTTTGTTTAAGTGAGTGTGGGGTAATTTATGATTTATAATTGGGAAAAAAAAAAAAATCTATAGATGAATGGGCTAGATAAGCAAGATTTAGTGCCGTAGAGGCATTGAGCCTAATGTCCAAAGTTACAATGAAATGTTTTAATCACAAGATATTTGTTGTACTTTTTGTTCCAAACATGAAAGTTCATTTATATTTTGGCGTTAAAATGACTGTATATATCCACGTTGTTATTGAAACAAGCAAAACTTGTTATATAAGTGACCCCATTCTACATAGTTATAAATCTCTGTATCACTCGCTGTTGTTATCAGTCATGTGATGAGGAGGTGGACAATGTTTACAGTGCCATGATGTCATTTTATATAATGCAGTCGGAAGTCATGACCTTATTACTCACTTAGACTTTCCTTTGTTTTTAAGTATCAGCCATGGAAATGCTTACACTCAATGTAAAGTGTGTAAGAAACAACATGAAATCATCTTAAATGTTACATATTATGTACAAACTATACCCAAACAGGAGTAGGTAGCAGTTTAACACATATTAAGACCTACTCCTTTTTCACAAAAAAGAGAAGAAACTTAATATGTTCAGCTTTACTCCCTCTCCATTGATCATAGAAAAAAGAAAAAAGACAAGGCTTCAATAGAACACAAGGAGATAAATCGATCACTGAGAAGGCTTCCTATATTTGTGCAATTTATATTGCCTGGCTGTCACCAGCATGAGGCCAGTGTCTTGGGAAGGCTATCTCTGTAGAGTCATACTGTTTGGCAAGTGTCACTTGGTAGTAAGAAAGTGCTCCCAAGGTTTGCAGATTTATTTAAGTGATGTGGTCATTTCTGGAAAGAAACTGCAGGATTTTTCTTTTCTTTTTTCTGAGCCACTTTGAGCACCACAATGCATGTGTCATTTCTAGTCGAGGACAAAGAAGACATCTCTACACTCTTTTATGTAGCAACAGAGGACAGGAGAAATGTAAACATACATAAATGTGTGTGTATATGTATAAATATATATATTATTTTGATTCAAAAGAGTGGTCCTTCAGTCATATTATAGATAAACAGCACTACAGGGCAGAGGAAAAGTGCTTAAAGTATATGTAAATGGATGTAAATGCATCCAAATACTAGTATTTACATGTTTTTCATTTTATTTTACTTTTAGAGGTACTCTGGTGTATATATATATAATCTCACGTTATAGTCATTTAAATCATACAAAATGAAAACACTTGACTGTAAACATTGCGTAACTCCGTATCACATGACCGATAACAGCGAAAGATACACAGATTTATAGCCGAGTAGAAAGAAGAAGTCGAGAAGCAGTTGCTGAGCCATAAGCAGCAACAGGTTGTGGTGACAGCTTTGTGGCTTTGCTCTCTTTGGGCGAAGCGGGTAGGACAGCAGGGAGAAGAGGCGAAATCAGCTGGTTCCGTGCAGGAATATCTGAGTATTTTGCGCCACCTTGTGAGCGAACCTCTTCCAAGCCAACAGCACATCTGTCACAAAATGGTGTCTTTAATTTGCACTCTCCGACATCATACAGATGAGGTCACCTGCTGTGCCTTCTCGCCATCACTCCTGGCGACCTCCTCCGGTGATAAAACGCTCCGTGTTTATACCACGGCCGACTTCTCGGAGCTTCCCTTTTCTCCTCTCAGGGGTCACGGCTACGGGGTCCACTGCTGTTGCTTCAGCTCCTGCGGCAGCTTCCTGTTCAGCTGCTCCACAGACGGCTCTGTCATCGCGTGGAGCGCCGAAACAGGTGAGGTGAAGGCAACGCTCGAGCACCCAGGCCGCAGTCCTCTCCGAGTTTGCGCGCTGGCGCCAGACTCCTCTCTAGTGCTGGCAGGAGCCTGCGATGGCACCGCGGCCCTCTGGAACTTCCGCTCCAAAACGCTACGCAGGTACAGCATAATAAGCATCACACAGGGTCACAGTGACAGCTTTAGTTTTATTCATGTATTCGTCTCCAAATATTAATGTCAAAATGAGCATTAGTTAATATTTATTAAGAGTTAAGTAGTCAGACTCTTATCCAATCTGAGGTCATTTTTCTCTGTTTCCAAATTGTTTTTGTCCATGTGACTCGAACAAAAAAAAAAAACCCAAAATCTTCACATGTGAAAATGATTTTCCGTATTTTGTTCAAAAGCAATAACGGAGTCAATAAAATATTTGTTTACTGATGAATGTCAGCTATCTGATTAGTTAGTAGTTTATGCTATGACATTGAGTGCTTTCTTAACCCTTCTGTCTGCCGTCTTGACATAACAGTTGTACAAGTTGAGACTGGAGGTTAATAATTGAACTTGGAAAGTCTGAATCACTCTTTCCACCTTTAGAAACATCTCTCAGCCATTGTTAGCAGATGGAGTCATCGCACACGTCAGTGTCTCTTCAGATTCTCTTACTACTTCATGTTTCACAAAATTTAACTTGAATTTTCTATTAGACACACGTCAAAATGGTGAGAAGGGAAAAGAAAATAGACTAAAAAAATTATCTTTGCATAAGGGAAATGATGTCTTAATACATAAAACATCTTTCTACAGGATCTTTAAGTAACTGAGCTCTAATAAAGATTCAAAAGTTGCTTTGTTAATCTTCAACAGACTGAAGTAATTGTCTCAAAGTTATTGCAAGTTCGTCTTTAGGTTACAGCTCTGTCATCACAGACAGATGGAACGAAATCACAGAGGAACCAGCTAGACAAACACTGAAGGAGCCAACTCAATAATTCTGATTAAATAAGCCAATTAAAAAAGCATTTTATCAGGATTATTTTGTCTTTTAATCCTCTGATTTTTCACTTTTGTGCTCTGGAACAGCTTTTCTGAGCACCCTGAGGCCTGCTGTGTGTCTCTGATTAAAACCCACAGGTGGTTTAAATCATTAAACTCAGTCCGGGACTCCACAGCCTAAACAAATTAAATTTCCCTCCTTCGAATTTGACACACTTCCTGATAAACCCTGAAGTCTAAAACGGGTCACACTCAAGTTGGTACCAACATCCCCCCCCTCACCCTCGCAGATGTGCTACCATAAGCGAGGCCAGCGTCGTAGCTTGCTGCTTCTCTCCGTGTGGCCAGATGTTTGTGACCGGCTGCACCCGTGGAGACCTCAAACTCTGGGATGCTCACACCAGCCTTCTGCACGCTGAGAAGGACGCCCACGACCTGGGAGTCACCTGTTGCCGCTTTGCACCCCAGTTCGTAGTTAGTAAGTTCTCTTCATTTGTTACTACTGGTGTAGAAATGTATCTGGAACTAAAATAGGAGACATCAGCTGCATTTATTGGTTTTATGTCAGCCTAAAGAAATCCCATTTACCCTATCTT
The DNA here is from genome assembly GCA_015106755.1 of Etia nguti. Taxonomy (NCBI): domain Eukaryota; kingdom Metazoa; phylum Chordata; class Actinopteri; order Cichliformes; family Cichlidae; genus Etia; species Etia nguti. The sequence continues at coordinate 66,961 of VUQG01020091.1, forward strand.
TTCACATTTTTCATCTAAATGGTGCTGGTAAATTGTGTCAAATAATCTTTAGAACTACAGATTTCTATTCAAAATAAAAGTTGAGCATCTCACCTCATTTTCTGTGGGGCTTTTTCCCTCATCAAAACTCTTTTGCAATTTCATTGCTTTTACTCTCCTTCCTTAGTTCCTTTTGCATTAGGTTCATCTTGCACAAGTAAAACTGAACCCGTCATCAATTTTCAGTTTAAAAGTAACTTACATGTAATCCTAGAAGCAAAGTACCTGGCTCCCTACCTGGCTACCTGTTAGTCTTACTGCTGTATGAGCTGTAATGTACGGGTTACACTTCAAAAACAGGGCGTCAGATGATATTTGCCACCTTCTGCTTTCAGACCCATTCAAGCATGAATCGTAACAAAAAGGGGATCTGGCTTCTTTCGCTCTGCAGATGGCTGCTGTTTGGAGTTTCGACTGGCCTCCTGCGGACAGGACAGCCAGCTGAAAATATGGATTGTTTCCCAGCATGAAGGAGCAGGTAGGCCGACCCCTCTGCCCCAGCTTCCCCACCTGAGTGCTCCCTCACTCGATTGCCGAGCGAGAGAGACGGGGAGGGAAAGAGGGAAGGAGAGTGTGCTGACTGCTTCAACCTTGAAACCTCTCTGCAGAATAGAAGAATTTTATTAGTGTGTGGAGTAAATCAGCTGCAGACTGACTCATTAATAATGGATCACTTTAAGACATTCTGCTGAAATACAGCAGCAGCAGAGGACTGCATGTGTGTGTGTGTGTGTGTAAAACAGTTGGAAGGAAATCAGGTGCATGTATCCATGATGACATTTACATCTTGTACAAGCAGCAGCAGAAGATTAACATTTGTGTGTGTTCACACGTACATAACCCGGCTACAGACTGTATTTTTCATTATGTATGTGAACACACCATGTTGTTAGGTTCCAAGATGTGTTGCTATGGTAACAGCCATTTCTTGGGAGGATTTGATGTGTCCCACGTGGTGACCCAAGTCCGTGGAGGTTTTTTTTTTTTCCTTTATCTCCGAGGGACACCAGACAATGTCTGTCCTCATTTCATTATGCTTTAGAATTTTTTTTTATTTTTTCTTTGCCCTCAGATGTGAAGGAGGTTGAGCTTGGCCTTTTTTGAAATGTGGACTTATCTTGTCTTGGCATGAGGACTGTGCGCTTGAACCTCTCTTCCACTATTTTATGAAAAAGAGACTCAAGTGTAGGTGGTTCAGGGAAGCAAGGGGCGCATTTCAAAGCTGAGATTGCTGTCGAAATGGAACGTTTTTTTCTAGTCCCTGCTTTTTTTGTGTGTGAGTTTGTACAAGCCCCATATGTTCACGGAAAAAGCTCTCGTTCCAGCTTTGCATATTAGCTCCATGGGTCAAGCCTTTAATACTGTCAGATCTGAAGCATTCCCTTCAAGTCACCTATCAACACTTGCTGACATCTCCAATCCACACGTCACATTTGTTTAGTTTATTTTGGTCTCAGTTGTATAGTTAAATTGTCAGGTTTAATCAGGCGTTACAGTTTTCTACTCCACTGTGGTGTATCACATCAATCAGGAATATGCCTGGAAATAAAACATTAACCTCCCAGAGAAAATGGTGTGTTTATGTTTTATTGTTGAAGAGAAAAAGGGGGAGGTTTAATTTAATACATGTGTATTTGCAGGATGATTATATAAATGCTGCTGCAGATCAGTTGGTTTTGGCATGAAGAAATAATGCACAGTGGATGCGAATTTATTGGCAAAAATAAAAATCATTTGTTTCCAAGGAGTTGTCAGCAGGGGGCACAGCTACAAGGGGAGAAAAAAGTCATTTTAAAACAATCCACCCCCCCACTCTACCTCTTTTTCTGGACTTCAGTCAACTGCTGAGATCGAATACAGACACAATTGGTCTCATCTTGCTTGTGTGTGTTGAACCCCAGCCTGCACCATGAAGCTGCTTCAGACCCTCACCAGCCAGACGGCCCCAGTTCTGTCTTGTTCCTTCTCCTCTGATGGAGAATGGGTTGTCTCGGGGTAAGACACCAATCACACTCTCTGTCACACACGTACACCCACATTAAAATCACTTCCTCCGGTCTTTTCATCCCATAATTTCCCCTGCTTCAGCAACTAATTATTGATATTTGTACCTTTCAGGTCACGTTTAATATTCTATTTGTATTATTAGTTCCTGTGAAGTTGCTTCATAATTTGGTACAATTCAAATAATGTTCTCCACATATTCAGATTCTTTTTTTTCTGTCTGCATTTTTTTTCTGCGCTTTAAACGGCCGTGCCATGGTGAGCACTGATCGTGCTGTTCTCTCAGTCGACCACAGGAGGAGTGCATTTTGTTATCATATAGCTTCTGCTCGGTCCTTCTGTTGTTCCTGGCTGAAATTCAAACACACTGAAGGTTAATCTGTGCTCAGTGTGGTGGGTTTTCGTGTGTGTCTGTGTGTTTATTTTAGAAAAGAATCCCTTTTTTCTGCTCATTATTCTATAATGTGAATGCACGCATATGCACGCCGCAAATGAAGTTGACTTTGTTTACTCTAAATATTCAACAGCTCCGTGGATAAAAGTGTCGCAGTATACGATGCGGTAAGTAAAGCCCAAACACGCCACACATAATATGGGGTTGGGGGGGAGGTTTGTTGTTGTTTTGCTGCTATAGTTAACTGTGGTCGAGGACTTCTAAACGATAAATCACAGCCTCCATAAACACAGATGTCAAACATTCCCGTTTCGTGTGTTTGGACTTTGTGTACAGAGCCTGGGAACCGTGCTCCAAACTTTGAAACAACACGACAGGTAAATGACCCGGCCTGACCTCCCACCGCAATGCAATCTCTGCAGCTATTAGACAAACAGCAGAATAGGAGTCCTGGTGTTTCAGATCAAAAAGTGTGATTTTTGCTTGATTAGTTTTTTCCCAGAAGCACCGGGTGCAGTGGTGCAAAAGTATATTCCCCGGCACTGCTTTTGCACCGTCATTGATGTGGCACCACAGGTAAGAAGCAGCACACTGCTTTGATGTCCTTGAAAGGGTTTAAGATGCTGCACGATCTAAGGCTAGTTTTTTTTTTTTTCTTTCGTAAGTGTCGAGGGAACCAGATTTTTAAGGCCGCTCTCTTCCTGTGCCAGTTTCAGTCAATTACACACACACACACACACACATGCACACCACAGTTTTCTTCACCAAAACTTAGCAGGAAAGGGTAAATGATGTAGAGATGAGAGACAAATTAAAGGAAAAAAAGAGAAGAAATATTGATAGGATTGATTTCTAAATGCATTTGGAACTCAACTGGAAGGGTGGAAT
>VUQG01020093.1:9575-21584 GCA_015106755.1 Etia nguti
ACCCCATACTGACACATCTCGAGGGAAACTAGAGAGACTTCCTCTTCCCAGGAGAGGTTCGGTTCAGGAGGCAGAGGAGAACAGACAAGCATGACCTTCTTCCTCGGCGCCACGTTGCTGTAGCCTGGGGATTCTGTCAACATAAACTGTTACAAAGACATCACTAGCTCCAATCCAGCTTTGTATTTTTGTCACTACAGTAAAAAATATGCGCATCAGTGGGAGGTTACAGAGACTTCTCAAAACAGTTATAATTCCTCAGATTCTTTAGAGGGTTTTTTTAGGTAACTGTACCTCCCAGGTGGACGAGCTACATGGGAAAAAATATGGCGCACTTTAAAAGCTAATATTGTGAAGCATTTGGGATTTGACTCAAACACTCGGAAAACAAACACTTGTCGGTTTGGCTTTTCGAGCTGAATAGTAGTCTTGACAGCTGTGTTTGGCAAAAGACTTCTCTCCTTAATCACAGGAATTAGATGTCTGCTGGCAGCTGACTTCCACAATAAATAAACCTGAAATATGAAGCTACACGAACACTGAAAGAATAGTTTCACATTTTGAGTCAGCAGTCATTATCCCATATAAAACAGCTTAATCCATTCTGAGTTATGAAATGATAACTAGGGGAAAAAAAGACACCTTTTAATTCAGCATTCACAGCAGGCAGTGCAATGGTGCGCATTTAAAAGCAGATGAATTTAAAAGTGAATTAAACTTAAAAGAGACATAATTTGCCTGCGGCAGCAGATTTGAGATGTTCTATTCGTATTTTGAGTCTCATTTGGGGAAAAAATGACATTCCCTATAAGAAAACCTCTACACAGGATTCCCAAAATGTCAGTGCACAATAACAGGGATGGAATGAAAGTAAATAATGGAACTGAGAAATGTATCTGTTCTTGCCAAGACGAGCGCGATGCCATTTTATGCTGAATTATTGATGCAACTACCTGCATTTCTTTAGCTTGGCAAAACTCAGTGAAGCTAAGAGGCCGGGAACATCTGGCCTTGTGCAACGGTAATATAATGGCACTTCCAAAGCTCATTAGTACACATACTGTATATAGCCTTGATGTATTTTCTTTCATTACAATCACAGAACATGAATATTCACAAGCAAATATCTATTCTGCCCTCGCTGAACTGCATAAATGAATTGTAGCTTGGGAGAGAGATAACAGGCTCCTAGGAGACACCAGAGAAACCCAGGCTCCTCACATCCATCTATATACTAACAACATTACTGGTCAGTTATGTGCATAGTCATTTTAGCTGAAAGTTAGTTCAATATAATTTTTTAAAGGCCTCCTGTTCTGTATAGATAACTTGAAAAGACATGAATAAATCTGCTATACACTTCTCAGACCCTTTTGAGTGACTAATGTTAGTTTGTGAGTAGAATAATCGTAACATGTAAATGAATTATAATTGTCTTCATTCCTCCTGTGGGTGCTTTCGAAATGCATAACAACATAATCCCTGGCATTATGTAAGCTGTTCAATCTGATTGTGTGGGTGAGGATAAGAGTACCCAGCAGAGCTGCATTAATAATTGGCTCCTGAGGACATTCAAGCTGGATGTCCCTCTGGGGCACCACTCAGGCACCTGCTGTGGGTCCTCTGCAGCAACTACGAGGGCTCAGGATGTTAAAATTAGAGAGTTAGAAACTAGTACATAATGGGTCAGAAAATTTCTTAAGTTTAGAGTACTTTATCTCCAACTCAGCACTTTAGTATTAACAATGTTTCGTGGAGCTCTTGTAATATATTCGTTTGCTCTTTAATTATATATATTTTTATAAATCCATCCAAATTGTGTCATTTTTACTGTGCATTTAACACTATTTTCAGGGGTATTTTGGGATTAACTTTTCCGTAATAGAAACAGAGAATAGTTTTAAAACAAAGATAAACCTTGATATATACACTCACACCTTGCTAGTATCAGGTTTGACCTGCTTTTGCCTTCAGAACTGCCTTAATTCTTTGTGGCATCGACTCAACAAGCTATCTGGAGATTTGTTGTATGCACATCTGTGATATAAATCTCTTGTTCCACCACATGACTGTGACTGTGGAGGCCATTTGAGTACAGTGATATCACTGTCATGGTCAGTTGAGATGATCTGAGCTTTGTGACATGGTGTGTTATCCTGCTGGAAGCAGCCATGAAAAGATGGGTACACCCTGGTCATGAAGGGATGGAGATGGGCAAGCAAATCTATATTTACCTTTTCTGATGACAACAAGACGATAAGTAAATAAAAACTAATGCACAAGGACAAAAACTATGAGTAAATGTACTGACGCTTTCGCTGACGAATAAAAACAACATTAAAATGTTCTTGAGAGATGAGATCCAATCAGGACTAATTAAGTTGTGTAGAGAGGCGGGACAAGTTTGGAAGTGATCCAATCAGAGGTAATTGTCTTGTGCGGCGAGGTTAAACGTGCACAATTGATCTGCCGCTGACAAACAGGGTGGGGAAGCTCCCTGTTTCTCATGAAAATGCTTGGGAGGAAGAGAAGAGCAAACAAATACATTTCACATTTGATGTCAAGGAAAAAAAAAATGCTTTGTAAACTGTGTGGATCAACTCTCACTGGTAAAAACACGGCAAACTTTTACACTTTATATTTTAGTCAACTTTAATCAACTTTAAATGTAGTCTGCAATGATCTTATCATACTTAGTTGACTAAAATTAAAATAATTTAAATGCATACGTTATGAGTAGAACTAAATGACGTTTTTGTCAAAAGACTGGCTAAAACTAAATTTGCTGCTCAGTTGATCCTAAGGGGCCAAGAAAATACTCATCGCGCCGTAACATCACCAGCAGCCTGAACCGCTGGTAGAAGGCAGGATGGATCCATGCTTTCATGTGGTTTTGCACAATTTTAATGAGCCCATACCAGTCATAGATTCAGTTTCCTATTCTCAGCTACCAGGACTGTGTTCTTCTTCTATTGTGGCCCATCTGCTTCACTGTGTTGTGCATTCAGAGATGTTCTTCTGCGTACCTTGGTTGTAACAAGAGGTTATTTGAGTTATTGTAGTGTTCCTATCAGCTCAAAGCACTCTGGGCGTTCTCCTCTGACCTCTGGCATCAACAAGGCATTTTTCACCTGAGAACTGCTGCTCATGAATATTTTCTCTTTTCGGGACCATTTTCTCTAAATCCTAGAGATGGTTGTGTGAGAAAATCCCTGCAGATCAGCAGTTTCTGAAATACTCCAACCAATCCAACTTGGCACCAAGAACCATGCCATTTAAAGTCACTTAGATCACTTTTCCCATCTTCAGTTCAGTTCAGTTTGTCTGGATCATGAGTACATGCTTATGTAAGCCAACAAGCAGTCCAACAGATCTACTTAATAAATTGAGTTAATATGAATATTGCTGTATTACCAAATGCTGCTTTAATAAAGCTGCCATATCATTTTTGTAATTATTTTGTTTCTCATATTCATGTATCCCTAATATTTTTGTGCAACTGGGATATAGTTTAACAATTTTACACCAAAACCTCCATCAATCTTTTCACACATATGAAATTGGCCCACACAAACATGCAACAAACAGACATGAAACTCATTATTTATTTTAAGGAACCTTACAATCATATTTGGCAGGTTGTGATCACAAAAGACACGATTTATTTCAAAGAACCTGATTTGTCACTCGGTTTGTTTCAAGGAGTTTATTTGCAGCCGTTGCACTTTACGTTCAGATTTACCAAAACTCTGTGTGGACATGACAACAGAAGTATGAACAAACGCTCTCTCATACAGATATATAAATATTATTATTGTGCAGCTGGGCTCAGTACATGAGTTCTGTTTCCACTCCTACAGTTCAATATAAATAGATGCAAACACAGAATTGCATTAGTATAATTGACTGAGTCACATCAGCAAAAATGCCAGAGCAGATGTCATTATGTGTCCATGACACACGGCTGAGGTTATTTATATCACACATCTTTATGCACCATTATTGGTGGTGTTATCTTAGTCATTATTAATAAACATCCGAACGGCAATCAGTAGATTAAATAGAATTAAACTAGGGCTGCATGATTACAGCCAATTCGATTATCATCATTATTTGCCACAAGTATTCAATTATTGTGGTGAATAAAAAAAATTTTTTGCACTCAAATTGTTTGACATTGCTGCTAATGTACAAATCACTGCAGGAAAATAAAACTGGTCTTCCATATTCAGCTAAAACCAGTAATTCTCTAAACATTTTTCTATACTCCTAAAAACCAAACATTCTAATGTTTGTAAATGTAAACATCTGCTACTAAATGAAGGCCATTCACTGTTGTTCTTGGTCTTTTTCTTCTTCTTCTTTTCCTGGTTCAGCTGCTCCCTTTGAGCATCAAAATGTTCTTGAGAGATGAGATCCAATCAGAACAGATCCAATGAAGCTATCTAACTCTTTAATGAATCATCTGTAAGACTTGATTTTACTTATAGCTGCAAAGGTATGTCAGATAGATTAAATAAGGGACCAAGGTGACCTATTTGGACAGGCCTTGACCCCGTGTGTCCGTGATGCCTATGCTGGATAAGCCCCTGCTCGTGGCATCTATCATATGGCTTCACACACGCTGAGGGCCTTTACTCCAGTCCATTGGAGTAATCAGCATGTTTAAAAATAACAGGGTACCCAGTGCAATAGAACATGAAGTGGTCGTGACCAAGATTCACTACATGATGAGCATCATCTGTCAAATCAGTAGACAGCATCAGGCTCTGAGGGTGTAAGTGAAACTGGGAGTTTGTACATGTACAGCTTGTAAGCTATTAATGATATTAGGTGACATAATTAGTTATGCTAGCTAAATGACTGACGACAGACAGTTTTGCTGTTGCCTGGTGACAGTCGAAGCAGAGTTTCTGCCCGAGCAGGCTTCTCCAACAAAAAAAAGCAATGATGTGTGCCTCTAATTTTCATACCAATTTAAACATAAAAAGGCTAATATTATTAGTAAATCTTGTTATATCTACAGCTGTCTTTCATTTAGCAGTACTTGCATTTACCCCTGGTCATTGTTAAAATTAAAATTCATCTTCAGCACATTTTTAATACCGTGCCAGATGTCCTATAATAGAAAAGATAGAGATTTGAAAATCACAAAAGCACAGTGCGCTTTTTTTAAAATATGTTTTCAGTTGCTGCTTGAGTAGTCTGCACTTTTATGGTGTATTTGCACAAAAATGAATTTAAGGCAAAACAACTGCTTATGGGTGTGGTAATAGATTTCTGTTTCCGTGCCAGTTACAGTCCAACAAGCATCAAAAATCTTAAATGGGACTTGATGTTTTGGTACAGTGCAAAAAGGAAGTAAGACGACTGTAATTAAAGACCTCAGTTTCCAAATACCATTGTTTTATTTTTATCCAGTTTTAATTCAGTGTTTTTTCAATTTTCTAAAATACGTTTAAAGTGCTCGTTTACCATTAAAACTGTTATTTATTTAGACAACAAAAACGCTCTCTCATTCCAGTATAACAGCACACAGTTCATAAACGAATTGCTGTGTGCCCTTGAGCCTAATCAGCAGTAGCGTTTGATTGCTCCACTGGTTTGAGGACATGAGGATCACACAAATTAAATTCATTCATGTGGCAAGACAAAGGCTGACACCATTTCATTTCAGCAGGCCGCTAATTCCACCTTTCAGGACCGGTGTTCCGTTTTAGGGCGTGGGCTGTGCTCGGGGGATGTAAAATCACCTCCTCCTCCAGGTTCTGCTGAACCAACCTCTCCCCAGGAAGTAAGCAACACCTTGGAAATGTAATTAACCATCGAGAGTGAATGTGAAATTACTCATGAGATTTCTGCTGTCATAAGCACAAATCCTAGTAGTATTTCATAGTACAGTGCCATATGCAATAAAAAAGTGTAAAGGTAGATTTTTTTTTTTTTTTAATTAACATGCATGACCCAGTCGAAGCACATTTCCTAAAAGACTAGTTTGTAGACTGCTAAACATTTTTGGAGGAAATCTTAAACTCTTGTTATTACAGTCTTATTCTAACACTGAAGTACCGCCTGTAAAACCTAATGTTTGACTAAGAAGTCATTCATGACTGTGTCAAAATTACAAAATAAAAGATTTTAAACTTGTTGATGTGCAATTAATAAATGAGTACATAAATAAAACGATGCCTTAATGGGCTATAAATGAAATACACTGTCCCCAGTTTGCACCCAGCCAACGCTTTATTCCAGTCATTTCCTGTCATCTATTGTCTATTGTCTGTCTAATGAACACATACAGTGTTTTCTAGCAGCTCTGGTTTCTTTTACACTTTATGTTTCCAGTTTTCCATTTTTCAGTTTTATACAATATGGAGATTAAGTATATGAAGTACATGTTGTTTCAAATTTAAATGACTTGTTTTCATCCATCCTTCTTCATTTAAACGTATTTGTTTACTTTTATTTAACAGAAGCCAGTACTTGGACATGGCCTTGCACTCTCGTGACACCATTAGACTCAAAGTGGAAAGATTCTTTTAAAGAAGAAAAATTGAGACAGCACAAGCATTCTTTTAGAAAAACTGGCTCTTACAGTATATTACCTCCAGTTAAACCCTACAGGCAGCTTTTGCTTTTAGCTGCCAATGCATCCTCCGGCCCCTAGAATGAAGCAGAGATTGAGGAGGAAGCAACAGTGATCTTCACAACCGCACAATTGTATTTTTTGTTTTCAAATTTATTTTGAAATGTTGTCGTCACCTGCAACATCACTGACACAAATTATAATTAATGTCATCGGACTATGTGCTGCTGTAGCTGGGACCATAAAAAAGGCTTTAAGCAACGTTTGGCACACACTGCATGCTGTTGTACAGCCGAAGTGCTGCAAACATATTGGTTTTATATAAACAGGTTGCACTTTAGGTGACATTTTGAGAGAAAATTGCAATTGATTTGAGTCGTTTTAGCAGCTCTACTTAAACTTTCACTTTTTAAAAAAGCAGCGAGTCACTGAGAGCACCATATTCAGGACACAGTGTGTCTGAGCCACCACGATTATTCCAGGAAACGTAGGTTTGCTTTATGTTATTGCCTTTCTGTTTGACACATACATACTTCATTATGACTCATTATAATGCGTTGTGACCATTCAGCTCCGCCTCTGGGTTTAGAGTCCAGAGCTTCCTGTCCTGCATCATTTGTAACTGTGGCTCTGTGCTGCAGTATTTTTTTCTGCCCCTCCACAAACTATTGCTCTCTCATGAGCTTTTACTCCTCTCGCCGCAGCCTTCCACCCTCTGCCTTATCAATGGGACGCAGCTGAAGTAAACATTGCGTCTTGCATATAATTCTACAGCAATCCCCACAAGCAGTGATAAAGCTCGGAGAGCAGATGTAGCTTGTGAGCTAACTTTTTGATTCACCTCACTGGAGAACGCCTAGCAGGATGTGTCTTAGGAAAGCTTATGTCCAGTCCAAAGCATTTGAATTTCATGAAACACTTTTTGCACTTACTTATGCTCCACCGTGCGAATGTGCTGGAGCCAAGCGCCGCAGTCTGCATTGCAAATGATCAGAATGTAACTATCGCGCTGACACATTTTGAACAGGTGGAACCTAAAGAGCTCCATCACGTTGGCTACAACACTTAACCTTAATGTAGCGTGAAAGATACACACAGCTGACAGTAAGGCTAAATAAAAGATTTTCATTATGATTTAATAGCCCCCATTCTAGTGAGACTATCGCAGCAGATGTGAGGACATTATGAGAATTTTAGATGCAAGCTCCTTCCTGGTTTTGTCTGAGTTAAAGTGATGTATGAAATCAGAAAATAAGTTAATCAGAATGAGTCCTGCTTTTTTCTCCCCCCCCCTTTCAATACACACTTGAGAGAACACGCCGTTAGAGAGCACTCACCTCAAGAGACGAGACCGTAATGGCATTCTGGGGGCATTTGTGCCACAGTGATACATCGAATGAGGCATAAGGCGGTAATTTATTTTTGTTTATTTGGCTTTTGCAATTTTTTATTCATTACTCTAAGAGGAGGCCATTTGGTGTCCATTTTCTCTGCAGACTCATGTAACCATGGTCAGATGCACCCGAGTAATTTAGTGGACAATACAAAAATCTAATTTGATACAGAACATTGCTGTGCTCATGATTATGTCCAGTGTCACAGCGTCTCACATTTTCAGAAAAACAGAAACACTAATCACAGCCTGGTACATTGCCAGCAGATACCTCCGTCTGTTCCTGCAATCTTTAGTATGAGTTCAGAATAATGTTTAAAAAAAAGAAAAAAAAAGCAAAAGCCAAGATTTTCAAACAACACTCAATCTCGCAAGCAAGAATATTAAAATGTGGGCTGTGAACTTGATTATTTCTTCTATAAAATCATGCTGAAGCTCAAGAGTGAACTTTTTGGCAGGCGAAATCAGTGGCTGAAAGCTGTAACACTGAACAAACAGCAGAAGTGGCAAAGGCTGTTTTTTGCAAAAGGAGTAGAGGAGAGTTAAGGCAAATAATGAGAAACATTTGAGCATACTGCAGGATGCCATGCATGACTCTGCACTGAGTTTATCTGAACTGCATTGGCCTTACTTCCTCAGAGATCCGACACCATCCATAAATAAAAGATAATGAAAATTGCTCCTTTTTCAAAGTCAATGGTCCTGATTAATGAATTAATTAACGCACAGACCGTAGTTTCTGCTTGGCACAAATAATACTTTTATATTTAGCTGTAATAAAGATTGGACTGTTTGTATCGTGCGGATTTTATCCTTTTTTTCCTGTAAAAGCTTTGTGAATTCTGTTGTCCACAGCACTACAAATCTGATTATTAAATGCGATCTTGCTATTCCTGCATTTAACAGAAACTGATTACTTTGATCCTGCCTAAAACATCTCAGCTATTGGACTGACTATAATGGGATTTTTAATGAGATTCTGTTGTTATTATTCACAGGTTGAAGTGTGCTGACTTTAAAGGTCCCTTAAGTTTTCCACAGAAGCACTGCCACTAGCTTGGTTTGTTTTAGTGAAATGGATTGCCATTAAATGAGATTCCCAGAGCCATGCCCCCCTCAGAGGGAATCCTAAACACTAGAGCTGTTAACTTTTCATACGGCGGTGAAGTTTCTCACAGTGAGTCTGTCATTCCTAGTTATTGTGTTTGATTTATTATCCTTTTCAGAAATTGCCTTTGTTTTTCTGCCAGCTGTCAACAAGACAAAAGCCCTAACAATTATGGAAATACAATACTGTGCAAAAGCCACCCGCATTTCTTTATATTTTGCTTCCAAGGAGCCAGACGTTCATGTAACTTTTTGAATAGTCTGGAGCAACAGTTCTCCAGCCTTTCTGAAGTTTTTCTTTAAACTTTCTTCTTGTTCACTGATTTTTTAGTCCAGTTCACGTAGATGACCATTTTCAGAAGACTGGGTTTTTTTTGTTGTTGTTGTTGTTTTGTTTTCTTATTACTAAGTCACCTAACACTGACCTACTTATCATTAAAGCATAAAAGACGGATGAACCATTGTTGTGTCTACACATAACACACAATTTGGCAAAGAACCAATTTTAGATTGCATCTTTAGGCACTTTGTTACTAACAGTCTGTCACAAAACACAATTTGCTCCCATTTCTTTAGCTGAAACTGTGAAAAATGATAAAGATAACACAGTTTCACAAGAATAAAATAGTATTTTTCACCAATGAGATGATCCCCAAAGAGCTATTATTGTAAGGATCCAAGGCAGGCTGGGTGGTTTTGCACATTCTTCTTTTCCAGGTGGTTTTAAGGCGGTTTCTTCCATGCCTCCGCCTCCAGGCGGAGCTGCTTTCCCAGGCTCACTCTCCCACACCTGCAAAACATTATTCATCAGGATGCTGTGTACTTAAGGACCAGCTGTGACTGTGCCTCTCTGCCAGGTTGTACATTCACTAAGGTGGTAAAATGGTGCTGTCCTTGTCTTTGTAGTCCTTAGCTCACAGTGTGATAACTCCTTTTTTTCCCTTCTCTTCTGCAGAATCTTGGACTGCGACCTGCTCACTCTCCAGAAGGACCTACCTGTTTCAGCATTCAGCCAGCTCCAATCCCTGTGTCCACCTCAGCCTGGCTCACCTCAGTGAAAGTCTCAGGTCTCACACGTGCCTGCCTACTCTCCACCGTACCCGCTTCCTCAGCTCTGGAGCCCAGCCTGCCCTCTGACATATCCCCTCACTACCTCTATTGTCTGGATCTCGATTAAGATAAGCCAACTCAGTTACAACAAACAACGTTCCCCCATTACTCTCCGTCAGCCAGTGCTAACTCAGTTTCTCCTTGTCCACAGACCCTTCCAGATCCTCAGCATTCTTTCCATCATTGGCCAGCTCTGTTCTCCCTGGGTACTTCTGCACTTTATAAATAAACATCTTAATCTTTTACCTTGCTGTCTGAGTCTGCTCCTTCAAAACTTGGCATATCTCAGCATAGTGTGCAGTGTGTCCTTAAAATTTGAGGAGACTGGAACAACTAGAGGACAAAAGAAGTTGCAAGCCCCAAAAATCTACAGCAGATGAACTTTATCTGAAAGTCATGTAATTAAGAAATAGGGATAAATGCAGCAAAGACGGACACACACCCGAGAAACTCATCAGAAATAGTCTGTGGAAGGGTGGCTGTCAAGAAGTCATTCTTAAGGAAATGAAAAGGCTGAGGTTTATGCAAATACACAAGAACAGGACTGAAAATCAGTGGCAACAGATCTTATTTTTTGGCTCAGATCTTTAATATATATATATAGAGGTGGTCATGAGAGAGGTGAGTGTCTACAGCCATCTGTAAAACAGTGGAGCCTCTGTCATGGTTTGGGCCTAATTTCAGCCAGTGGTGTCTGAGATGTTGCGAAAACTAATGGAATTAAGAACACGGAAAAGTATCATCAGATTTTGATCCAACATGTAATACCATCTGGAAAGCATTAGAATGGGAACAGCGTCGTTGTTCAGCATGACAATGATTTCAAACACACTGCAAATGCAGAAAAAGCATACCTGAGTAGAAAAACACAACGAAACACCATCAGTCATGGATTGTCCTCCCCAGAGAGAACCTTAATTTAACCTCAAAGTGCTCCACACGAATAAAGTACAAGACATTGTAAGTGACACATGCCGAATATCAGATTTGTCTAACAAAGCTATCCTGTGCAGTCTAATATGATCCCTATTAGTCATTTGTACATATTAATACATGCTGATCACTCTGTATGTAGCATAGCTTCATGGATTAGTGCCTGTAATGAAAAAATCAGCAGTTGCATTTGATGTTGACCTTTACCGTCTCAGCGTGTGATTGAATTCAACATTGGTAAGTGGACATAGAGAAAAAAATAATTGGAAATTAAAAAATTTAGCATTCAGAGGGTACAAAATTTATGCTGCTCATAGTTAGACTATGTGTGGCTGCAAGCAGAGCGCCTGTAATGAAAATAACCCACACTCACAAAACCGCACTCTAATGTAAATGGAGAAGCATGTGGAGTTAAAGACTGAGGCAGCCTCAGAGTCTGTACTGAGGTCAAGCCTATTTAAGGAGCAGACAGCCAGACTCCTGCAGAAACCAAGCAGAGGTAATGACAGACTAACACACAGAAGAAGAAAGAAGGACACACACACACTGTAAGGAAAAGAAGAAAGAAGTTGATTTGAGCTCAACTCTTTTCCTGCACACAGCCAGACACAAGGAACTCCCTATTTGTAGCTTTATGTGAACACTGCTAATGTCTTCCTCTGTTCACACACATGTGGAGAATACTACAGATGTGGTGCATTTGCATGTGTGAGGGGGGTGTGCTTGTAAGTAAAGATCTGTCTGCGTGTGTGTGTGTGTGTGTGTGTGTGTGTGTGTGTGTGTGTGTGTGTGTGTGTGTGTGTGTGTGTGCGCTTTAGCATTTCTTTCTTTGGGAGGAGAATTAGCACTTTAGAGCTTAGGCCTTGAAATCACTCAGAAA
>VUQG01020095.1:0-13824 GCA_015106755.1 Etia nguti
TTAACAGACCTCTCTGCATTGAATCATACCTGTTATTAATCTCTGTCTCTCTTCCACAGCATGTCTCTATCCTGTTTTCCTTCTCTCACCCCAACCGGTCGCAGCAGATGGCTGCCCCTCCCTGAGCCTGGTTCTGCCGGAGGTTTCTTCCTGTTAAAAGGGAGTTTTTCCTTCCCACTGTCGCCAAAGTGCTTGCTCACAGGGGGTCATATGATTGTTGGGTTTTCTCTGTATCTATTATTGTACGATCTACTATACAATATAAAGCGCCTTGAGGTGACTGTTGTTGTGATTTGGCGCTATATAAATAAAATTGAATTGAATTGAATTGTATTCATGGGTGGGACTCATCATGGGTTCCCGCCTTTGAAAACACCAGCGATTATCAACCACCTGTTCCTGATGATCTGTCAGGCAGCCATTACTTAAGGGAGTGGCTGAGGTCATTCTTTGCTGGATCATTGATCTACTTAGTTAGTTATGGACCTTGTGGCTCTGTGTGTTTTCATCAGCTTCAGATTTCTTTTGATTCTGCATTTTGTGTGTTGGCCCAAGGATCAATAATTAGAAAATAAGTTTTCACTACCAGTCACTTGGCCCTTCAGACGAAATTGCTTCACAGCCTGTCTCATCACACAAAACCATCTAGTAAGTTTTACACATACTGTTAAAATGAGAATGCATCTGCACCGTAAAGATGTCATGGACTGATAGAAGGATGGAGATTTAAATCTGTATTATATAGTAATTTTAAAGTGAACATCTAGCAATCCTTTTTTTAATACGTTTTTTTTTTTTGTTTGTTTTTGACAAATGTGAGTACCTAAAATTCTTCTTATCTTTCAAGCCTTTCCATGACTAACATATAATATATTCTGAGATCACATCTAACATAGTACTAAATAAATTACTTTGAGAAATTGAGGTACAAATTCAGTTTTCAATCAGTCAAGTCCCTCCAGGTAAATAATTTGGTGATCCTCTCTCTTTTTCTAATTACTTGAGGTTAACATTTGTATATTTTATTAAAACTGTTTTGTAGATTGTGGTACTGCTGTTACATTTGCCAAATTCTAGGACCAAATTCATTAAAAACTGACAATGAAAAAACTGTTCAAGCCTTCTGCTTTAAAATGAGCTGTCATACTAAAACCTACTTGTGTATGTAAGTGCGCTTATGAATAAAGTGATAAATGAAGTGGTGTTGGTGACACTTTTTTTTCAATTGAAAGAAACTTTTATTCTATCCATCCATCCATTTTCTTGACCACATATCCAGTTAAGAGCACAAGAAGGCTGGACAGGGTGACAGCTAGGGCTGGGTATCGTCACTGATTCCTATAACTGATTCAATTCCGATTCACAAGGTCCCAATTTGATTTGATTCGATTTTGCATTAGAACCCTGCAGTAGATCAAAAACTGAAGAAAACCATGAATCAACACATGAATATTACCTGATGCTCCTGAAGTGAAGCAGAGTAAAGTTACAGAGGTTTTATTAGCGATACAGCTAAGAGTTTTGTAATTTGGCATAATTTTTAAAAGTTTAAATTACACTTTACACAACAGTAGACTGGCGCGTCATAAGCAAGCAAATAATACAGAAAACAGATTTTATTTATGGCAAACTGGTAAATTCATGACAATGTTTTTCAAACGTGAAGCGTAGTTTGGATCTCCTTTTGCTGCTGGTTCAGTAAATTTTGGTCGGAGAGTGACGAAACCTGCAGCTTCAGAATCTGTGAGATGTCTGCTTTCGCAGACATGCCGTCGGGCAAACGGGGAGATCTGCGCTTTGTGTTTACAACTTCTGCTCTTTAATCATTTGCTGTTTTAGCTGTTTGGCGGTTGTTGAAATAGTTCTTTGAGCTTTAACCTGAGATTCTGGCGTTTCTAGCAAAATACATCTATATTTAAAATTCAATTCAGGATTTAATGAATCGATATCACATTATTTAAACTAAAATCGGGAAATTGATTTTTTAAACCTAGTCCTAGTGACAGCTGACGTACATCCCAGACAGACTGCCAGTCTATCACAGGGCTAGCATAGAGAGACAGACTATTAATGCTCACATTAATAAATAATATTCTGCATCTTGCTATTAAAGAAAGTTATGGCTGTGCCAATAATGTTTGATTAAAATCCTACAATGTGGCTGAATTAAAGCAATTCTTCAAAGAATGGGCCAGAATTCCTCCACAGCAATGTAAAAGATTCATTATCAGTTATCACAATCAGAATCACAATCATCTTCATCAAGCAGTTGATTGTAGTTTTTGTTGAAAAGGGTTGGATGTTTAAGTTTAGGGAACAGTTACTTTTGCCATAGGGCCAGGTAGGTTTGGAAAGTTTTTTTCCGCTCAATAAGTAAAATCATGATTTAAAACCGGAAGTTTGTATTTTCTTGTCTTTCTCTAATTTCAAATTTGTTTGATGATCTGAAACATGTAAGTTTGACAAATATGCAAACAATAAAAATAAGTGCCCAGAAAATATCCTGAAGAGTTTAGATACTTTTACAGAACTGTATCTTAGTGTAAATGTGAATGTAGTTTAGTTGTATGGAAATTACATTTTTATTGGACAGAGCTGTAATTTAACCCTAATGTTAACTTGAATTAACGGCAGTAGCAATTATTGCAAAATTGTTAGAATCAGCCAGTCATGTGTTCCTCTAAATACCTTTTTCAGCTTCTAGAGGTTCTAGGACTGTAATAGTATCAATATTCTTTTAAATAGATTGACACAAAACACTAAAGACCAGTATATGAACTTCTTGAGTCCTTTGAGTCTTTTCCCCTCTTTTATTCAGACATGCAAGTAAGGATCATCATTTAATTCTTATAAGATACACAATTAATAGTAGTCATTAATTAACTTTTACCCACAAAAAATTAATAGTTAATGCAAACTTAAAAACATGAAGAGATCTTCCTCCTCTTTTTTCTACCTGCTTACAAGATGAAAATTGTTGCATACCATACCATATTGAAAATAATCAAGATAATAGCAAAGCTTGGAATAAAAAAAGAGACCCAAAGTCCTAGCTTTGAAATACATTGTTTCCAGATCTAACTTAGTAAATACCATCTCACAAACCACATGAGACATATAGAATTGAATAGACTTGCATTTGGCATTGCTATAGCTTTACTAGTCTTGCAAGCTACATATCACCATATGCATACAGTGCTTTCAGACTATAGTCTGGTTAATCTATACTATATTAACAAAAGTATTCACTTGTTTGCCTTCACAAGTGTATGAACTTATCTCATATGAATATGAATAATATGTTGGCACATCCTTTGCAGCTATAGCAACTCTTTTGGGAAGGCTTTCCACAAGGTTTAGGAGTATGCTTATGGGAAATTTTGACCATTCTTCCAGAAGTACATTTGGGAGGTCCGACACTGACGTTGGACAGAAAAGCCTGGCTCTAATTCAAGAGTAACAAATTCATTCTCCTGGCTAAATGAAGAGCTTTTAATTAGTGAGACACTATTTCCTCTCCAGCTTACGGGCTATTAGATTAGATTAGATTAGATTAGATTAGATTAGATTAGATTAGATAAACCTTTATTAGTCCCACACGTGGGAAATTTGTTGTGTTACAGCAGAAAGTGGACAGTGCAAAGTTACAGTAGCAAGAAAAACAATGGAATACGATAAGATAATAAGAATATAATAAGAATAAGACACTATATACTGCTTTAAGCTACACATTTGGGGTTATATCTGGAAGTCAGTTTCTTCTGATTTGAGGATTTCTTTTTCAGAGGAGCCACAGAATCCAGAGTCATACTCAGTGAGGATGTAAGACTATAAAAGCAAGATAATCTACCTTTCTGGGAGTAGAGTTTAGGTAGGTGCTCTGCACTGTGTTGGGACATGGCATTAAAGAAGATAGCGGTGAAGGAATTATATTCTTAAACTTAGTTACTGCACTTTCAGAAAGACACCTACTGTAAAGAAATGTATTATAATAATGGATTAAACTGCTGTGTAATCAATTATTGTAAACTTAAATGTTACTTCGAAATGATCAGAAAAAAGTGTCTTTTCAGGGAAAACTTGCTAAATGTTCAGCCTCTATGCCATATGTCAGAATAAGATCCAGAGTGTGATTAAAATGGTGGGTGGGCTCTTTTATACTTTGAGAGAAGCCAGTTTAGTCTAATAGATTATATGCCGTGTAGAGGCTATGCAGATGTTAAAATCACCTTCTATAATTATTTTATCTGAACTGAGCCCAAAATCAGATAAAAAAGTCTGAGAAATCAGAAAGAAACTCTTGAGTGAGGTGGGCAAGGATAAGAAATAGGCTTTCAAATCAGTTAAAACTTTGTCTGGGTAAGAGTGTAAGATTGCTACCATGACCCCTAACCAGCCTGGACTTCAAGGATTCTGGCAGTTGGTATAACATAGTCAGCCTGCTGTTTGTGTAAGGAAAAGTAAATCACTATGTTGATCATGAAATGAATGAATATGAAATAATTTACCAACAGGGACTCAGAAGACAGAGACCTAACATTTAATAATCCACATTTACCTGTTTTACTCTTTGGTGCAGTTGAGGATACTATATTGTTCTTTCTTCATGAATTTTTATGATTACATTTTTGGTCTGGAAGCATACACAGTCTCTGTGGAGATGGGGTTTTGGGGATTGACTAGAGGAGAGGAGGTGAAAAGAAGTTCTGTTTCCTGGTCCCAACTATAGTCATATTTTTCAGGGTTTAATAAATTTGGCCAGATTTCTAGAAATGAGAGTTTGTTTATCCTTACTCAGCAATTTCAGGGTTTCTTCAGTGTTGCCTGCTCTAGTCCCTGGAAGACAATTAAGGTTGCTGCTGTCTCTAACTTCACGTTTCTCAAAACATTTCTTATTGTTTGTTTTGTTCAGTGGGTATGTGGTGCATGCATTTTTATTGAACAAGAAGAGCTATGTGAGCATGCTCTTTGTGGACTACAGCTCAGCATCCAACACCATAACACCAGACATCCTTACCAGCAAATATGACCACCTCCACATTCCCCCTGCCACCTGCTCCTGGATCAAGGACTTTCTGCATTTTCATTCCCCTATTGTATGCCTTGTACACCTATGACTTTACACTAACCCACCAAACAAACATCATCGTCAAGTATGCTGATGACACAACAATGGTTGGGCTCATCTATGATGGAGATGAGACAGCATACAGGCTGGATGTAGAGAATTTGTCCCGTTGGTGCTCAAAAAATATCCTGAAGCTGGTGACCCCAGGTACCCCGCCCACTACCCGTTTGACCCGCTGACCCACTTTCTTTGCATTACTTCCCAGCACTTTGCAAATTGTTCTGTAATGTGTACCTTGTTTTTGTATATATTTCTCCTGTTTTATATATCTTCTCTTGATTTTATATATTTCTTCAGTTTGTTATTTATTCCTTCTGTCTACTATTCGAAGCATCATATAGTATTGCAGTATCATTAGAAGACATAGTATACATTTTTACTGCTATACAGATGACACCCAACTCTATCTATCCATGAAGCCAGATAACACACACCAATTAGTTAAACTGCAGGAATGTTTTAAAGACATAAAGACCTGGATGGCCTCTAATTTTCTGTTTCTAAATTCAGATGAAACTGAGGTTATTGTACTCAGCCCTGAAAATCTTAGAAATATGCTATCTAACCAGATTCTTACTCTGGATGGCATTTACTTGGCCTCCAGTAACACGTTGAGAAAAATTAGTGCCATTTTTTTACCAGGATATGTCCTTCAATGCACATATTAAACAAATATGTAGGACTGCTTTCTTCCATTTGTGTAAGAAGGGACTTTCACAACAACGATTGACTGTTGAGGAAACTGTTGCTGTGATCTAGTGCTATATACATAAAAATGACTGAAATGAATAAGAATGAGGGAAGTCTCTTATTGGTGCACTTTGTCCAGCAGTCAGACACCTGAGCGTGGTCTCCAAACTTACCCAGGTGTTTTCTCTAATTCTCCCATAAAACTCATGTTAAGTATGAAACCATTACATCACCAATGCAGTCAGGTGTCTAAAAACAGAGAAGATCTGCAGCCCTGCAGTCGCAATGATGCTGAGTGGCATGTTGTTTGTTTGGAGGACGAGTTTCAGACTGAACCGCTGCAGCTGAAAACTGAACATCATAAACATGTTTTTATGAATCCATCTGCAGGTTTATGTCACATCACAGACACAAACACTCTGCACTGACATACACACACATAGACACACACACAGCGCTGTGATCTGCCTGCTGCTGTCATTGCTATCTGCGGGTAAACAGCGTGCTGACATGTCGCTGATGAAGAGCTCAAACCTTTGTGCGTGCCCTGAATTTAGATTTTTATTCAGAAAACTCTGAAAGTTTCACTTTAAACTGTTCATTCTGCGTCACCAGCAGCAGGTCTGTGCAGCTGAATGAACCAGCTGTAACATTGCCCGCACTAATCCCGGGAAGAAGATATGGTTAAGTTCCTGCTGCTGAAGAACTCACCTGTGAGGCGTCCTGCGAGAAGATGGCGTCAAAGGTGAATGTCTTTGGCACCGAGGCCGAGGACCGTCTCTGGGCTGACGTCTCGCACAGCGTGAGCTGCTTCTTCCTGCCGTCGACCTTCAGGAAAGACATGGACTCCGAGAACTCGCCGTGGACCGAGCAGATCCGGACCATGACTCTGACCTGAGGATAGATAGGAAGCAGGAAGCACAGAGAAGACTGCTGCGTTCATCACGTCTCTGGCTGGACGATGGAGTTGGATCATGAAACATTAAACTAAGCCAGGAGCGCTGAGACAGTGATGGATGCTTGGCCTGAACGTGGCCACGTTTGCGTCGCCTGCAGCCGTTCGTTATCTCGGCTACAGGCGTTCAGAGATATCGACATCGAGGTGGAAGGGAACCATGCTGCCTTCTTTGACTGTGTTTGGTTTAAACTTGGTTTGAGTTTTTCTACCTGCTGTTTAGTTTTTTTTCCGTGTGGTTTTCACTGAGTTTGGGTTAGATCACCTGACTCAGATCACCTAACTCAGATCACCTGACACACACTGTCAGCTGTTTGTGCTGAAAGAAGCTCAGACTCAGCCCTAAAGCCTGCAGAGACATCCTGAGCTCTTCTTCAGGTATTTAAGGATGATATTTTAGACTCCGTGCAATCAGAGCTGGACTGAGCAGGGAGTCACATTGCCTTCCTGACCTTTGACCTTCAGCAGCCCGTGTCCCTCAGCCCTCTGAAGGGTTTTATTTTGCTGTCACAGAGCTGCTGAGCTGGTGGCGAGGAGCTTGAGTTTACATCCAATAACGATCTGAGACGGAGCAGTTTTTAAACGACAAGTCTCTGCAAGCCAGCTCCTCCGTCACCGCGGATACAGACAGGAAGCAGCTCGAAACTCACCATCTGATCCAGTCACAGCTGATTTTATGTGTTCCAGTCACTCGGCACATTTATGATCAATCACAAATGTTTTTAAAGGATTTTTTCTTCATTTTTTCTTTCAGCTGGTCAGTAACATCCAAATAAAACCCTAAAACTGAAGCTCCGCCTTCCTGGACGGTCTATTAGTAAAGACATGACATGACATATGATGTCATTAAAAATGCTCCAAAAAGCTCCAACAGCACAAACACGGTGCAGAGGTCCAGTTTAGCTGAAGCTAGCAGCTACAACCACCTGTGTCACCTGTCAGTCAGAGAGCCTACACCCCTAATAATGGGAACACAGCTGTTATGGTGGGACACATATCTATAGAGACCAAACAACTTGTGTATCAGGCTGTAAACATTTGGGCACTGACTCCCTGCTGCTTCTGCTGGACGTCAGAGGAAGTGCAGGTTTCAGTGCAGTGTGGCAGGAGCAGGCTGGGTCAGATCCTCGCTGCGATATTTTCTGATTAAAGGTACAGCAGCAGTAGGAGTGGAATCTGAAGGGCTGCTTTCAAACTGCAGAGCTTCAAACAGAAACGGCTCTGACCTCAGTCTGAACTCAGAGTTAGACGTCGCTTACGTTGAAGTGTTTACACCCAGAATCCAGCTCAGGCTCTCTCGCCCACACAGAGAGCAGCCAGAGGCCACGGTGAGAAGTTTTAGGACATTAAAGAGAATAACTGCAGGATCAGAGGAACGTACGCAGCGCTGAATGCAAACGAGAGAAGAGACAGCAGTCAGAGTGAACACCTCCCTCTGACTCTTCCTGTTTCCAGGAGTTCCTCTAATGTCACTAAATTCTTACAAAGTCAAAGCAAGAAGCATGTGCAGAGGAGGGAGGGTAGAGGATGAAGATGGAGCTGCAGAGAAGGCTCATGGATGAAGGAGTACATGCAGAGGAGGATGCTGGGATAGGAGGAGTTGGAGGCAGGTGATCTGCTGTGGAGACCATTAAAGAAAAAGAAGAAGAAGAATACAAGCAGCTTCAGTTTTCTTAATGAGAAGTTTGTTCTTTGTGTTCAGATCAGAAGGAAAGAAGAAGGAGAAAGATGAAATGATGAGCTGGAGGTCGCTGTTCCCAGTAACAATCAGCAGCTGCTGCTCTTCATCACAAGACACGATGATGGTCACCGCAGCCCTGCTGCTCAGCTATGTGCGCTCATGGACAGAGAGGACAGACAGCCGAGGACCTCATGATTTTAACACGTGAGGGTGCGTGATCATCAAACAGGAAGTTTCTCTGCTGTAGATACAAAGTGCTTCAGTTTAAAGTGGACGCTGTGATTGGCTGAGTGTGAAACAAGCTAATTTGGATGGATAGCAGCTCTGCCTCCTGCAGAGCACGGTGCTTTATGGGTAGTTTGTAGGTGTTGGCAGTGACTCTGTTAGTTCAGTGTAAAACTGGGCATACACTGTGCGATTTTTGGCCCATTTTGAGACAATTTTTCAGTCGTGCGACTGTTTTGGGGATTGGCCCGAGTTTCGCCTTAATCTTGTGTCGTGCATCGTGTAGTATACATGGGGTAATGAGAAGCGATTAACACCTCACGACCAGCTCCCGATCAGCAATCGTGTGGTCGCAGGAAAATCAAACCTGTTTGAAATCCTGGTAGCCCCTCGTGAGGGTATCGAACTGTTGAAGCAGTGCCACGAACCGATTTAACGCAACCTCTCACACTGCACATGCGCAAGCACAGAAATGGAAATGAAAAAGACGGAGTAGCATGGCAGTGCAGCGTTTGATCTGGACACAAGCGATGGAGGCCCAACTTTTAGAACTTTGGCAAGCTCACCCAAGCCTTTTCGATGTGGCCTCACAAAATTATCACGACCGCAACAACCGTGAAATGAGTTGGATGGACATTGCTGCTCAATTGCAGCTGCCTGGTCAATTTTTTTCATTAGCAATTTAGCAAAGTTGATGGTGCGTGTGCATGTGTGTGAGTGTAAGACAGAGAGGGAGAGAGAGGGAGAGCGAGAGACAGATTTTGTGTTATGAGCTTCATGTTACCACTTCATGTTATGGACGCACAGTGTGAGAACTCAGGTCGCATCAGAGCATCGGGCCGTATATAGTGTGAGACCATACATCGTGACCTACGAACTTCTAACTCCTGCGATTCAATCGTACAGTTTGAGCAGGAGCTGAATAACGCGACTGAAAAAAATCACACAGTGTATGCCCAGCTTAAGCTGCAGGAGCAAAGACGTATGATCCTCCTAACTTCAGTGCGTCTCCTTTAAAATGCTCTTTCATTTCTGTCCTTGTCTCATTAACCGACACCCACATATTGCATTGGCAGGACTAGAATAAGACTGCAGCACAGATTCCTGCTGATTCCAGACATCCTGCCAAGGGACGATGGCTCCTGAGAGACTGCCCCCCTGCAGCCAGCCCACAGCCACATGAGCGAGGTGAGGCATCTTTACCAAACCTGAAGAAGTGCAGTCGCTTCTTTCCGAGCTCCTTAGACTACAGTGACCTGGTACCCTCCCCTCCCCTACACCCCCACCGCTGACTTCAAGGCTCGACTCCATCAGCTAGCAGGTGAAGTCCCAGTAGCTACATCCATCAGATCCGGACTAACACCACACCATCTTACCTTTCCCATCCCCGGAGTGTTCTTGACCTTTGACCCAGCTCGAAGGAGACATGGTGGGACGGTGGGCGGGGAGAGCTGCAAGGCCCCGCTGAAGCCCCTGGTGTACAGCAGCGGCACCGAGGACTCGCCGGGCGGGGACTTCTTCCTGCGGGACAGACTGAGCTTGTGAGCCGCCCTGAAGACACAAAACACAGTCACAGAGTCAGAGAGCACCAAGCTGCACCCAAATGGATTGTTTAACAGGAAATAAAAGAAAACATAAAATAAGATCAGAGAGAGGGAAGAGCTGATCTGAGACTGATTATTAACAGACGAGTTTAAGGTGCTTGTCAAACACAGGCAGAGAGAAGAGAGAGGAGCAGGAGGTTCAAACTCTTCCTCCCAGCGCCTCCTCCCAGACAGAGACTCTGAAAACAGAGTGTGTCATTATAGCCTCCAACCACCAGCAGGACTCACCGCCAACATCACATTTACCAGAGAGAGAGAGAGAGAGAGAGAGTGTGAGTGAGTGAGTGAGTGTGTGTGTGTGTGTGTGTGACTGAGGGTTGAGCAGGGTGGAGCAGCAGCATCTCCTGGTGGGTTGGAGATGGATGGAGCAGAGGTACAGCAGGACGTGCAGAGAAAGAAAGAAGATGACCCCCCCCCCAATGCAGAGACCAGAGCTGGCGGTCATACAGGTCACCTGATTATCTTATCGAACTGATGCTTTTGCTCTAAAGTTGTTTTTACATTTCAAAGTTCTCTCATCCCAAATTTTCACTTAAGGAAAATTCAAAATAAATTCAAAGTAAAAAAAAAAATCTACTCCAATTATTTTATTTGATCCCAGTCATGCAGCTCTCTCTAGGCTCAGCTGAGGAGGATGCTAATGAACATGCTCCGTGGCCCAGAGTCATCAAAGCATGCATGACATTCGGTTACTTCACGAAGAAAACGTGAACCTTGGCAAACTTTCACTCAGCTGAACGAAGTGTGAGGATCGCTTAACGCCGTCTAGTGGCTGCAGTGATGATGCCGGGGAGGGGGGGGGGTCCGGATGAAGTTCATGACCTTCATGGAAAGGAGGATCATGGGTAAAAGAAGAAGCTTTAAGGTGCACCACTTTCTTTAAAAACATGAAATATGTTATTGACTTTGGTGGACGATGCACTCTGTGACTGTCACTGATGTTGTAACCATGATGATGAAGGTACCACCACAGAGGGAGCAGATCGTGCACACACCTGCTCAGGTAAACCTGAACACAGTTTATCTGTTTACGCGCTGTGGGAGAACCACAGCCTGATCACTGTGTTTAACCAGGTATGTATTAACCTGCAGACCCAACACGCTCTGGCCATGTCACCTAACAGGAAGTCATCCGCAGCGATGGCGGTTACGTCCTCCTGCGGCTGACGCACTTCTTTAAAGGACTTACTAATGCTAATGCAGACGTGCTGACACTCTGACACCATCACCATCCACACCCACCCGTTAAATCACGTGATCTGCGTCTACACAATTTCACATGTTAGCTTGAATGATGGTGTTTCAGTGATGTCACAGGGTTAGGGATGACTCCATCGTCTCTGAGTGGATGTCTGACTCCACAGGTGAGCTTCCACGATACATCGTGAGGACAAAGGGTGTAATATGTTTAACAGCCCCTGAAGGAGAAACTGAAGAGACATCAGAAACTCATTGAAGCTGTTATTTAACACTCTATGCTTCAGTCATCTACAGTATCAAGTACATCTGGACTTCATTTATCACCGTGAGCATGTCGCTCCACTGCTCTCGGCTTTTGCCTTCCACAGAACCGTCGGCACCTCAAACATAAAGATGGTCTGAGATGAAATAGGATTTAAAAATCACTATTATTATTACTCACAGTTCCTTCCAATCCATTATCTGCTCAAACTTCTTGGCCTTAAAGAGGAACCGGGACCAAGCTTCTTCTCGTCCTCATTCACCATCGTAAAGAACCAGATCTATTCAAACAAAGAGTTAAAACCACAGCTGTGAAGGAGGGACACCTGGTCCGCATCATCGATGAAGCCTTCTCCAGAAAACAGATCCAGGGTCAAACCAAGCGCACACAGAAATCCACCTGTGACCGACGGACAATCAGCTGATCAAGGAGAAACGCTGATGGTGGTCCATATCCACATTCCATTTTCACTGTCTCAGGTTTACCCAGATGTTTATCTAGATGTGTCCTGTTTTAAAGCTCTTAAAGGTTTTTCTTTTGTTGTCCTTATGCATTCAGCAGCAAACATCCATGAGTGTAGCGTGTTGTAAACTCTACAGGTAGAACAGGTGCCTCAAAGTCCAGAGAAGGTTTCTCCAAGGCTTTAAATCATTTTCATGCTCCAACAAAATGGCTTCTCATCCATCAGTTTGACTTTCCATTCCTCCTGAATGGAAAGTCAGGTAAACTGCTCTTTAAAGCGAGAATCATTTTACTTTTGAAACAGGAGAACACTGTCCACGCATCCAGAGAATGACGATAACATAATGTCCAACACGGTTTTTCCTAAACTGGCAGTTTCTTGGTTCGTTAGTCACAGCATCAACAGTTTGTCTGTCCTTTCAGAGGGATTAAACATTTTAACGAGTTCATTTTCATTTTCAACATCTGGTTTTTACCAAATCCATAAAGAAGTTTAGGGGTTGAAGCTCAAAATCTTTAAAACTCCCAAACTGCTGCAGTGGGATCCCAAACGTATGTTAATCCTAAAGCGTTCAGGTGAGTACATCAGATTTATCACCACGCTCAGCTTTCAGCAGATTATTATTCTTACTCATTTCTGTCAAACAATAAAGATTCAGTCTGTCCGTCGATCAAAAATAAGACAGGAAACCAAAAAACTGCTTCAGGTTTTTCATGATTGTTCCCCTTAGAGCAACGACTCACATCACATTCATTTCACACACGAGTGAACATCCTTCTGTCTTTGCTCCCTTCACAGGTCCAAACATATCCTCAAACTCTCCCCACCCCATCTCGCTGTGATCAATCCAATTATCCTTTGCTGAGCGATGTTCAGGTGATCAGAGTTTTTTCTCACTAAAGTCCGAGAACACGTGCCGGGTTCCTGATCAAAAATACATCCAACGGCTGAGATTCATCCAAAAATAGCTGACAGTATTCATCTGTAAAGCGGCGCCTCAGCATCTCAATAGGTTCCCCTCAGTTTGTTCCACATGGCTAAACTCCAAATCCATCTTTCAGTGTTTCGGACAGGAAGTGCAAATCTGATCACGAGACGTTTTCATTTTGGTCGGAGCGAAATTCTGCAGAGACTCCTGGAGGATGAGTTCACTTTGTTTTATGATTTTTATCATCCCGCCTGTGATGGTCTGTCCTCCACGAAGCCGTCCATCCCTCCATCCATCCTTCCATCCTTGCGCCCTGCAGCCAATCTGTGGAACACGCCTCACTCGGTCCCAAATGAAGAGCCTCAGCCGGCTTTCCTTCCTTCCACTCTTACCTCGTACTGAATCATTCTTCCATCTTTCTGACACTGCAGCAACTCATTATCCACACTCTCACTTTCCTCTCCTTCTCCTTTTACCTTGTCTTCTTCATTATTTCCACCTCTCCTCCTGTCTTCATCTCTCCTCTCCTACTCTCTCCACATTTCTTCCTTTTCAAATCACCACTTCTTTAATTTCACCTCCTTTCTTTTCCTACCTCCTTCTCCAACCTCTCCTGCTCCTCTCCCTCTCTCTTCTCTCCCGTAGCTCCTCAGTCTGTTCCTGCAGTATCGCAATGTCGCTCCTCCCC
>VUQG01020096.1:9075-25487 GCA_015106755.1 Etia nguti
AAATACACTTTAAAAAACAAAAAAAAAAAAAAAAGAAAAAAAAAAAGAAAGAAACATATTGGAGTCACCAAATCAATGGAGTTGTTCCAGGAAACAGCAGCAGTAGGGTAGAGCATTGAATATCATTAATAGTTCATAGAAAAGAGCCCTCTGCAGTCCCTTTGTTCCTCATACAGCAAACAGTTTAACATCTGATCATCTGCAGCCGTGAAACTAAAAAACAGGAAGTACCACCTGCAGTACGACTGTTTACTCAGAAACAGCTGTTCACAATACTGAACATAACCTGCTAATCACAATCATCAAGCAGTTTGGACTCTGGTGTGATGCAGTGTAACATGAAATATATGGACACATACATTGATTATCAGAATTTTAACTATAATAACAGCGGCCGCCTAAACAGCACTTGTTTGTCTTTAAACCACGGAGTTAAAAAAAAATCTAGAGGGAACCAAGTCAACCCCACGCTCAGTTAACGCCAGTCTGTATCTGTGACACGCAAAAATTATGCATGTATTTACTGCACTGTGTGTGTGTGTGTGTGTGTGTTCGTGGGGGTGGGGTCTTACAAAAGAGGGTAAAGTGAACTAGCTTGCAGGGGGAAATAGTAGACAGTGGGTGAAAGCAAATCAGAGAGCTGATTACTACAACTGACACATTATTATAACTGAATAATAATGATAATACAGACCTACATGCACTGACAGCACACTGCAGTGGATAAATAGTCTTTTTTCGCTTAAACTGATACAGATGTTCCTTTTTGTAATGTGGCATCACATTTGTGCTGCATTTATAATGTTTTTCATGCGTGACCTATAAAAGCTGAAAATAGAACACATCTGTAGGCCACGGACATAGCACAGCATAAAATGAAGTACCATAAACTGTAAAACCTCTGAACGTTAGCTTCCCCCAAAATGCACACTCAGTGTTATCTCTAGATTTCCTTCAACTCTTTGGTTTGTTGTATGGCTTGTCACTTCAGGACCCGCACCAGTGAGGGCAATACTGTTTGTCACCAAACCATGTAGGGTCTGAAAACAACACCTACAGCTTACAAAATACCTCCAACAGTAAAGTGATAGGCACTGCTTATTGACATTGTTTTTGGTAGAACATTTCAGTTGCTGCTGCCCTGCTGGTTTATTTGAATAGAGCAAGGAACATGATGAGTTTGCATGTCTGTACGCTTTCGGTAAGAGGACAGTGTCTGCATGAGAGCCTGAACTGGTGTGTCGCTTTCTTTAAAGTTGAATTTTACAGCAAAAACAAAATGATGATAATATCAAGACAATTGATATACCAATTATGATTAATTAATACCTGCAACTCTTGATAAATTTGACCTTGATTTCAGTATTCTATGATACGATGATATGATACTGATAGACCTCTAGTTCAAACATTGTGTAAACATACTGCACAAGCTTGAAACACTATCACCTTAACAGTACTGCGCATGTGTCTTCCACTCAGCAGGGTGAGTGTGTTACTTAGGCATTCTGTTGTCAGGTTTTCGTTCGGTGGGAAACAGAAATGACGACGCACATCAACAGTTCACACTGTTTCCTGACAGCATTGCATCCAAAATGTGGATTTTAAGTCACGTGCCAGTAAATTGTGCGTACATTCTTTCCAAAAGTGAAGGTTTATGTGAGTTTCTATCGTGGTCGTCAGCTGGAGGAGAAGGAACAACTACAAAGCTTGTATAGTTTTGTAAACCACTTGCACATTTTGCATGGACATTTTTGGCTGTAGTGTTTGTTAAAAATTAATTTGAAACTTTTAAAGCAACTAAATCTAAAAGCAAGTTCTACATTTCCTATGCACGTGAAGAAAAAACATGTTTGCAAATAGTGGGCCTCATCGCAACTTAACCGCAATCACACCCATCATGGGTTAATACGCCGCTTCATCGTTTTAACATTAAGTAAAGTACATAAAGATTTGGTATCCGTACAAGCACCACAGTCTGTCTTCATACAGTTTTGGATATATCGCCATAGTCAGGTTACTAGATATCATTCAAGCCAAAATACATGTTATTTAAGGTTTATAATCACAGCCACTATCAAAGTCCACATAAAGCTCTGAATTAAAGCTTCTACCACTCAGCTTCTATTTATGATCTTGCAGCAACAATTACACTTTCCACTTTGGCTCATAATATCTAATGGAACTCCCATCAGGAGGTCTCTGAGGATCCTCTGATTTGCTAAAGTTGTAGACCTGACCAGGATTGGTGGGTTCTTGCTGTATTGCTACAAGTCTTAGGTCTGTGTGTGAAGTAACTAATACCTGAGGGCACACCCTATAAGCTCTCATACCATTACCATCCTCAGCGGGTAAAAGTCTTTGTGGGTGAGACAAAGTCTCACTCACTGATGTGCAATAAAATGACCAGATATTGCTGTTTTCTAACTTGCTATAGCATCACGTTGCTGCCATTCTCTCTCTGTCAGTGTTTGCCATATTTTGGATGATGTGTCAGTTGTGAAGACCTTTATTTTTGAAGCAGTGATGGACCAGTATAGTCCAAGACAACGTAAACCGAAACTGCCAGCTTTATAGGCAAAATGCTTTTTTTTTTTTAACCACTCCCCTATTTCGTTTCATTTTCCCCAAAATATTTGGATAAATGATTCCTTGTTTTTCTACGTATACCATTTCTGCACACAAGTACTTGACCTAAACATTTTTAACTGTTAACTCAACCTTTATTGACGCTTGCAAAATTAAGGCCATATTTTTATGAGTGTGGTGCTACAGTAAGAAGAAGCATTTCATTAGTCAAGTCCAATGCGTAATTTCAAACAGCTCGATCCTATAAAAAGTTTCAATATTTCAGGACATAATTTATGTATTACAAAAACATTGCTACATGTGACATCACTGTCAACATTTTTCTTTTTAATCACAATTACACATTTAGGAGATTGTGAAGTCTTAGCAGTTGGGTGAACTCTGTATGTGCATTGTGTCATTTCACTTCAATTGGCGTCCAAAACCGTCTCTCTCCCACTACAGCTTTGTTGTCAAAATTTTTCTCTAAGAGACAGAATATTCCCCATTTCATGGTTTCCACTTACTGTATAAGACAGCCACAAATGATTTAAACATTCCATACATCTTGATAACTAATAAGTGCATTTTGTATATATTTTTATACACACTGGTGTGTTTAAAAACTATAATTCTAAAGCAAAGTAATAATAACTCAAGGAAAACCTAAAAATAACCTAAAGCGAAGATGAGTAAAAATAGTATTAACTCAAAGTCATTTATGGCCTTTTCTAGTATGTTATCACATGCTGAGTAACAGGATCAAAGTCATCATATAGGCAATTGGACGGTGTTCTCATCACCAGTCATAAAGCTGCAAAGCCCTGAAATCTAAACCTGTACATGTTTAACATGCTTCCATTACATGGCAACCATACTTGGCCATACTAGCTAAAGCCCAACAAGATTTTTCCCTGCAATAAGTACCTCTAAATGTGTCTATATGCATCTAACATGGGACAATTAAAACGTTAAGTAGATAGAGCTGAGCAGTGCCTCTGAAGATGGCTTTTGTTTGTATTGTGAACATTTAGGCAGGACTTACCACCAGACTTGACTTTCTCAACCCATGTTTTAGCCTCTGCCAAGCGTCATTTTCAAATCAAAGCTTCCATCCATATTTAACCACGCCCTGAAAAAACATTTTACTACAACACAATGGTGTCCACATTTTCATATAACACACATCTAAGCAAATATCAAACAATGTGTGCATGTGACTTTACACATAGCAACACCAATAATGTTCACTTACATTAGCCCACAGACACCTCAGCCTACACGCCAGCCTTAAACAGCACAGCCACTGAATCCAATCAGCTATATGAGTGCAGTCAACACCTGAGTATCTCAGATAACACCAGAAAAATCCACACTTAAAGGAGCAGTCTAAAATACTGGGAACTGCAGTCTTTTCCATGTGTTCACGTGTTTTTGTTGCAGTAAATCAAGCATGGGACCTAAGTGATATGACAGCAGGTATATATATTTGGAGGCTGGATCACAGTCTACATGTTATCACACTTAGGCCTCAGTAACACCAGCCTAGAGACCTGTCAACTTCTGGGAACCTCCCTTTGCTAGTGAAAAATGGATATTTCCCAACCAGATGGTGAGTGGTTGCTGGCAGTATCTGGGTGAAATTGGTCACACAGATGGTGCTCCATCAAAAACTTCCTTGTGATTGCTTTACTTGCTAGCAGACTGCCACAGTAGTTTGCATGGAAGATGCCAAGTTGTATCCAAACACTTGTCAACTACTACACCCACAAGAGTAAAACTTGCTACGCAAACTGAAAAGACAGGACATTTGCCTTCAAAGTAAAAGTTAAGCCTCACTGCTTCAGCCAACCAGTTGTAAAAGGCAAAACTTTTAGTTGGATGGCACAGGCTGTCCATTTCCGGTTTGTGTCGCACTTTTCATAGTTTCACTACCACTCGGAGTAGCCGAGTACACGTTTTTCTCATGTGTAGTTGCCAAATGGTAGTCAACTGATCTCCAGGCCTGCGTCACTGGGGCCTTACAGACCAAGTTCACACTTTCAGTAGGTTGTGATATAACAGCTGAGCTACCTTAATTGCAACCAAATGTATATTATTTAGGGAATAAAGTTGTTTTCTTGATATGACAGTAAAAAGAGCATATTTCCCTAAAGTTTCACACTCTTCCTTTCACACTGTAAAAATTGCTCTCTCTTTAGGATAACAGAGTAGATGATAAACAGCTAGTGAAAGCTTTCATAGAGCTTAGCCGTAAGTTACTATCTCAGGTGGCGCAGCGCCACAACCAAAAAATGTGCACTTGCTACACTGGTTAATGTCGAGTAATCACACATGCAGCTTTTTTTGTACCGTGAAACACATGATCATGTTTCCATAAAATATTACTGTTCTTTAACTAAAGGCAAGGCACATAATGTGTTTTACGAAATATCGTGCAAAAGTTTAACAACAGAGCTATTATTAAATTCAAAGAAACATATAGCCTTCCATCCACTTCCCTCTGATGTAGTCTACAGAACAGAGGGAGGAAAAGAAGGAGGAGGAAGAGCAGGACAGAGATGGAGAGGTATTATCAAGTTGAGCCATGCATTGGTTAGGTCAGCACAGCGACCAGGACAGCACCATGCAATATACATCAGCTTTAAGACAACTTTAACTGAACCTTAAACTAAAATCCAGTTCATATCAACACTTTCTGTCCATGTCATTGATCCCTTGTAGGCACTAAATTAACTTAGCTATAACCCCCAAACCGTGGGAAAGAAAAAGGAAATACACCGACATCTCTGCTCTAATGCAAGGTAAAGTACATTTTAGGTGTGGCCTGACAGAAAACAGACAAGATCAAATCAAATTTCAAGATATAAGACTCAAATTATATGGGAACACGCCCAAGTAAGATTCCTTAGAAATAGAAAATTCATGCTCATTCCCATAGTAACTCACACAAGCATTTATAAATGTAAAGACAGTAGGAGGCAGGAGAAACAGAAGGAAAATGTTAAAATGGAATTTCTGGTTTTTGTCCGAATTGCTGCACAAACACACACGTGAAGCCTGTCCATATCTGTAAACTGCTGTCTTTTTCTGCTGCTTGGTGCATTTTGGTGCAAGGTGTTTGCATGATCCCACAGATGTTTGCTTCCTGTGCAGAATGATATTTTCCATGATCCAAACTGGAAATATCACTGGAAATCCTGGGTCCAATATTTCCAGTGACTATACCACCTGCTTTGCTAATGGTTCACTGGAAGCCCAGTGAAGCTATTTTCTCTCTTCTTCAGCTGCTGAACTTTAGCACATTCTCTTTAAAGCCTCTGCTTTAACTTGAGCAGGTTTGAGCATAAACCTTTTTACATACACAGTGCCACAAGCTTAGGGTTCAGAATTAATCATGTAAACAAAAAGTGTCTTCCTCACACAAAAAAGTCAGTCATGAAGTTCCATAAGATTCTATACTGGGACCAGTATGTACATTATACATGCTTCCCTTACGTACTATTATTAGAACACACAGCAAACATTTATTTTATCTACTGGGCCAGTTTTGACGCTGTTGAGCCACATGACAAATTCAAATGGCTAAATGCTGCTGGGGCACATGCATATCCCCTCTCCCCTTTTTCTCACTCCATAAGTATGTATAGTTATATGTTGCATGTTCTTAATTTGTGTCTACTCCCTTAAAAGGAGGCTCTAATACTGTATTATATCCTAATGTTTACCTTACGATATAAAGAGAAGACTGTTGTTGTAAGCTGGTGCTATGTGAATATTATAGAACTGAATTGAATCGTTTACCCGCTGAATGATAAAATGTCCTCGGGCGAGTTTTGCTTTAGTATTCCACAGAACGTGGAAACAAAGCTCTGCAAGATTCTGTTTTCTTTTCTGAGAACGGAAAGTGTTCAGGCCTACATCCTAGGGAGCATTCTTGGGTTTCCTAGTTAAAGCTGAAAATATATGGCTCTTTGAACCAATATCCATTTTATTATTTTGCATTGAAGGTGCTGAAGCCTAGGACTTTAAGAAAACTGTCATTTGTCAGACAGTGGTGACACTTTTTAAAAAAAAACTTTCTCCCAATAAGAATATTTGTTTCCAGGCAGATGGAGACAAATGTGGGTCATGGAAACAGCCTACAACAACTACACCAAGGAACAATGTCTGGAGTTTTCTCTTACTCTCTGTGCACAGAAAGCAAGTGGAAAAAAATGACAGTGTATCATCTGCAGACTGCAGAAACAATCCAGCAGAAAATTTCCTGTGAATAATACAGGTTACTCGGAAACTCTTCTGGTGTGGTATCCAATCAGACTGCACCATCAAAAACACATTTTTACGTCGTTACATCCACGGACAAATAAAATGTCGACAAGTGTTAACAGAGTACTTTAGAGTCACCAGTTCTTAGAGATAAAGTATGGCACAGACTATATTGTATTACTTCTTAAAAATCTTGACATTGTCAACATGTCACATCATCTTACACAAATTACATTGTGTAAGATTTATCAAAGGGCCATGGTGCACATTTCTACTACTGTCACTGTTTGGAGTTTACAGTGAATTTTACTTGCCAGTACTGATGATGTAAAAGGTGCATTCAAGAATCTGATCCTCAATTTTCTTCTTTCTTTCATCATTATGTTTTTTCACCTTTTTAAATGTTTCTGAAGATTTCAGTCAATGTTAAAATGCAATCTATAAGCCTTTCAATAGATCACTATAGAAATGTATTTGATAACTGAAGCTGTGAAACGTCAGCCATAACAGAATACTGCCTTGCCTCACTAGCAATAATGCAAACTCTGTGTCAACACTGGACACAGAAAATCAAGGGCGCGTCCTACCTTAAAATGCTTAATTTGTTGATGTTGGCACTTCAAACTGGAAAACAACTTTAGCACCATTCTTCTGTTCACCTGTGTCACCCAGCCCAGCCCAGTCCCAAATCAAACTCTACTGCTGCTGTTCCATCACACATGTTGTTCAGATTGGGTTGGGGTTGAACTACACAGAGCAGAACTTGTCAGGGACCACCACTTATTCTACAGCTAGACGACACACCCAGATTTTGTCCACAGTTCAAGTCATATATGCATAACATGCTCATCAGCATCAACAACTTAATCAAAAACAAAAAGAGTCTGTTAACCCTCCAGCTTGGCAACATACCACATCATAACTTTTGAAAAAACGTATTTTACTGTAATCATAGTGCAGCACCTGCTTTATCTCTTTCTAACCCACCCACACACAAACACAAATCCTGTCATTTTGAGACCAACAGAAACTACAGGACATCTCTTCAAAGCAGGAATGAGTGTGGAAATGCAGGAACCCTCACATTCTCATACACAATCATCTACAGACACACACACACACACACATGCACACTACATTACACAACCAGGCTACAGTTCAGCCACATTCAGCAGCCAATGTACTGCTGGCTGTGCTGCCACATGATCCAGGTATGCGTTTTCCTTTTGATAATTCTACTGAGGAATTCACGTCAATGTCAAAACACTGTACGTTTGGAGCTGCGGTCATAGCCCACTCATGCACTCTAACATGGCATAGTAAAACTGGGCCTTGCTCCACACTTGCCTTCAGCTGTAGCATTGTGTGCTGTGGAGGAGGAGGCATGAATATAGCTCTTATATTCCACTATTACTCATTGTTTTCTACCAAAGAGCACAATCAAACAGTCTTACAAACATGAGCCTTGCAAAGCAACTAAATAATTTCAGGTGGATGATTGTCAATAAAAAAGATGAAGCCTCTGTGTTTTGTTGGGAAGAGTGAAATAAACTGCGCTATTCAGCTTGTAATTTTCTTTAGACGTATCAATAACATACTTAAAAAGTGCAAATAAACATTAAATATTAACAAGAGGACCTCTTCTGGTCGGTTCAGAAATTAAAGGAGGCTTATTTGCATATATTATAAGCAGCACCTGCAGCGGAGAGTGGGGCATTTTAAGTGTTGAGGGAGGGATGAGGTCTATATAGGCCTTGTAGTTGACTTAGTGTCGAGATCCAGGGTATAGGGGTCAAGGCTGACATCCATCCCAGGGAAACAGGACTCATCCTGGGGACACAGTTAAGTTTCAGGTTTCTGAGAATCTGATGTGTTGATGCCTGGTTCTGGTCTGTAGTTCATTTGGACCAATGAAACCTCTGCATTAAGTCGTTACTTTTCTTTGAAAATATGCCATTTGTGACAAACATGTAATGTCATAAAGCATAGTTCATTCTGGGGATATAAAACGGCTGAGTGAGCCCAGCATCCTTCTTCCATCCAGGACGTCTCTTTACACATATATAAATATATTGCAAAGTATATTTATATATATGTATGACCAGAGGTTAAGAGATTTTTCCTCTGGCAATGTCTTCACAACATTATTTTTTTTCCCCCCAGAGGTTTACTGTCATGACAATCACGTTTCCTCCAAAGTTCCCTCAGTTGCCCAAATACCAAGACTGGAAAGGAGACAGACACACAATTAAAACACAAATAAATAGCACACTTACAACGACTCAGCTTAGAAATGTACAAAGTCACAGTTCCTCTCACACACAAGTATAATCCAAGACTTTCTTGATCATGTTGAACTAAACACTGTTACTGAAAACATCTATGTGCAGTATTAGATAGATGTTTGCCAGCAGCAGCTACAACTCAACATTTGAAACTTTCATTTGGGAATACGGAGCACAGAACGGAAAATACCAGAATTTTCCAGATTCTGAACAGTGAAATCTCTAAATATCTGGTGTTTGGGGTCATCTGAATCCTTCCTAAAACGACCTTTACAATGTCAAGTGAACCATACTGACCTGCGCTTGGTAGAGTCCACCTGGGTCTCGAGGGGTGACTCCCACGAAGGATGATCGATTAGCGGGAGGGGTCCCCGGGGCAGAGTATGCTGAGGGTTAACAACATCAGTCTTACACTATCTCCCAGAACTCACAGTTAGTTGAACAATGCAACACCTTACACAACGAGTTCTGTCAACAGCAACAGCAACAACTATAGCATAGTACAGCACCAAATGCCCTGAAGTCAGTCACTTTAATGAGGAAAATCAAATTTGCAGCATTTACTAATAACTGTTACTTGACCAGCTCAATACTGAAGATATACTGGAAGGTATTTGAGGTTAGGGAACAGATCATTAGTTGCTCTACTTGTCATTGAAGCCTTTATGCTCATTTTCACCTGTATTCACTGAAAGGTTTTATAAATATTATACATATATATTATGTGTATATGCATAAGATTATTTATGGCCACTTACTGGGTGATGTGGGGGAGTTTGCTCCTGCATCAGAGGACGTGGTAGTAGCTTTTGACTCTGTAGGAAGGGTCGGCCTAGAAAGGGAGGATGGTGGGCTAGCCAGGGATGGTGCAGGTCCAGGGGGTGCCAACATTTGTGATGAGATGTAGTGACTGGGCACTTTAACCTGGTTACTCCCATTCAGCTGGAATATTTTGGAAATATTATGAATTTTATTTCTCTCAAAAATTGACACCTTGTGTCAGCACAGAGATTAAAGTACCTCAATGACTGTATGTGAGTATCAACATGTACAGTTTGCATTAACAGGGCAGCTCAATTAATGCACCAAGTGTTAAAATCTATCCACATCATTATTTATTTTGGGTACATGTCAAACAGACATCAGGGCCCACTCACAGATACATGACTGAAAGAGTACTTCTCAAACATTAGCAAAAAGATAAGCCATATGTGCATGGAAAGAGCAACCAACCATTACAATAAACAAGTGGTTTGAATGAAATCAGAGGGATGTTGGAATATGCTCTGTGTTTATATGTGGAATTTATTAATTCATTTTTGTTAGTTTTATCCTAATGATGCTTTTTTGGTTAATACATCTCATTGAATCCTTAAGGCAAGAGACTGGAAAACATTTAAATCAGGTACTGTGTCCCTTAAGCTAACTGGAAATGAAGAAAAAGTTCATTAAAGAAGTATTAAACCCACAGTAGTATGAAATTTCCTAGCGTTATGGACAGAGGTGATGTCATGTGCCTGTGAGGGTTTTGTCCTTAGGGTGGAGACTGGAACTCACAGGAAGCGGTCTAATTTATACAGTGCACTGTGGATATCCAGTGTGGAATTAAAAAAGTAGATGCGCATTCTTCCTTCTTTGGGTTGCTGCCTTTAGGGGTCGCTACAACAGATCATCCGCGTCCACCTCACCCTATCCCAGCATCCTCCTCGGTCACACCAACCCTCTACATGTGCTCCTTCATTACATCCATGAATCTTCTGAGGTCTTCCTCTTTTCCTCCTGCCTCTCAGCTCCATCTTCATCATCCTTTGTCTGATATATCCACTCTCCCTCCTCTGCACATGTCCAAACTATCTTACCTCTCTGGCTCTGAGCTGTCCCTCTGATGTCCTCATTTCTAACCTTCACTATCTCTACACCTTGTATGTTCACCATTCCAACTGCCTCCCTCTAATATTGTCACTCTCCATCTATAGTTACAAACTGCTGCAGGTCTGGAGGAACTGCTAATATGGTGACTGAATTGGTTGCAAAAGAAATATCTGTCTTCAAAAACATTTGTATTTATTTTTTCGGGCATACGTGTAATACTAGGTAGTAGCTCAAGGTGCAGTGGAGAAAGGGAATAGTGTGTTAGCTTGTGTTGACTAGATGTACTCACTGAGCTTGGGGTTTGATTGGCAGGGTCACAGGCTAATGAAACCAGATCCTTTAGAGGGTCTTGGGCAAGATGAGGAGGATAACGGATCGCTCCATGGGGGAAGTAGGAGGAAGATGGAAAGTGAAGAGATGAGGAGGGATGTGGACTCCGGGACAGACCTGAGAAAAAAATGACATGTTGTTCTGTGCATCCTTTAAATAAATAACAAATTTAAAAAAAAAATTATCTGTGTGTGTGTGTGTTACTGACCACTGTGAACAGCTATAACAGGCCGGTGGTGCTGAGTAAAGGAACCCATTCTTGGTGAGTCTTCCTGGGGAGAAGGACTGTCCAGTTCTGCCTTCTTCACTGGAGGAGACAGCCCTAAATAAATCCCACAATCCACACACACACACAAAAGCACCCAAAATTTTCTGTCATCTGTACTTACGTCAATTTCTCTAGAAATTGGTCTTAAAATAATAATACTTTTTTGGTTAGGTGCCACAAAATAAGCGTTTTGTGGCACTGTATGTAAGTGATACTCATTGTATGTAAGTGATACTCAGTTCCATCAAATTAGAATCAGAATTTCCAGGTTAGGTGCCGGTGATTAGAACTTTGTAAGAGTGGCATGAGGAACCTGTGATTCTTAAATGTCAGATGTGGTCTGCTGTTCTTCTTTGGTATTTGGAAAGTATAAGACAAGGAGTGCATGCAACGGTGCCCTTCCATGTGCATACATGGGAAGGTGGTAATGAGAATAACAGTAAGAGCCTCTTCCAGAGCCCCCCAGAGTAGACAACAGTCACAGAATATGGACTGAGTCACAAAGCATGAAATGTGGTGGGATGCAAAAGCTAAAGCAGATTAAAATGCACGCCCTTTACTGCAATGTATAGAAGGTATCTGCTGAGCCAGCAGCTGATATAGGCTGCCTGAGCAAATCCTATGCTTATGCATAACAACTGTCCAGAATCTCTATTCATGACCCTGCCCGCTGATTTAAAAAAAACTGATAAAATATATGAATTCATTATTATTTAATTATACTACTGATTAGCTACTATCTTTTTGGTACATAACAGGATTTTCCTACAAGCTAATCTTAAATATAATAATCCAAATAAGGGCATCACAAGCTTTAGTGCCAGATTAAAAAACAGGGCAAATTAGCATCTGAGCACAATACCCAAACAGGTTAGTTTTAGTTAAAAGATTTAGTGGTTAGTTTTGATGAATTAGCAGTAAAATGTACAAATGTACTTAGTAAATACCACCAATAATCTTATTAAATGCCAAAAACTGGTCTGTGATGGTGCAATGCATTAGTAAACCTGACCCTAATCTGTTCAGCAGCACACCAAGCATGACTGCAAATAGGAAAGTTGATGTAATAGTCTTACCTCCTTCCATGTCATCAGTCCAGTTCCTGGAGCTGCTGGCAGGTGAGGAAGGTGAATGGTAATACTCCCCACCTGGACTATCAGCCTCTTCTTCTATAGAGCCAGACTTATGACGTTTACTCCTGAAGACACATAGAGAGATGCTCACACATTTAGGATCCTGGTTTCACTGGGCACCGTGTGAGGAGATCAAGCCTAGTCCAGTGTTAAAATGCATAAGGTAAGATTGCTGTGAGGCCAGAAGAGCCTGTGTGTGGGCTGAAGTCAACTTGCTATTTAGCAGCATTAGCAAAAACTGACAGGCCGTCACAACCGTTTCCCGTTTCATTCAGAGAGCCAAATCATTTACAATCCAACCCTGGCAACCCATTTTCATTTAACCATTTCTGGGCCTTTCTGGCCTTTGCTGCATGTCTTCCCCCCTCTCTCTCCCTCTGCTTTCCTGTCAGTCTCTACTGTCACTATCAAATAAAGCTGAAAAAGGGCAAAAAAACAAAAAAACATTTCTGTAAACTATTGTGTACTGTTATCATGTCAGTTAAATTCTGTAAAGAATAAGTGGTGTTCCTTACCTTTCCAACCATATAATGATTTTAGTCTACACAATAACACACTGCACACTTAATGTTCCTCATAAATGCAATTGATTTTCCAACAAATACTGCAAACTTAAGTTGCCTAGTGAATAAAAACGTTCAACTGGATACAGTGGAGGAAATAATTATTTGACCTCCTGCTGAATTTGTAAGTCTGCTCACTTAAAAAAGAAAAAAACAGTTTCTCATTTTTATGATTGTTTCATTCTGATGGGAGAGCGACAGAACGTCAACCAGGAAAACACATTACATAAAAGTTCTGAACGGATTTTCACGTCATTTTGAAAAAAGTATTTGATTCTCAAGAACAACATGACTTAGTACTTAGTGGAGAACCCCTTGTTGATGAGTACACCAGTAAGAATGGTAAATGGACTGATTCTTATATAGCGCTTTTCTACTCTCCCGGAGCACTCAAAGCACTTTATACAACATGCTACATTCACCCATTCACACAAGCACTTTCTTCTATGTTTTTAAGTGCTTACTAACTAACATTCACACACATTCATGCTCTGATGGATGGATCGGAGAGCAACTTGGGGTTAGTATTTTGCCCAAGGACATTTGGAATGCACACTGGGGCGAGCCAGGGATCGAACCACCAACTTTCTGATCAGTAGATTCCTCCTGAGCTACTTCTTACTGCTACATGCAGGAAGAAGTTTCTTGTACTTGGTCACCAGGTTTACACACATCTCAGGAGGGATTTTGGCTCACTCCTCTTTACAGACTCTCTCTAAATCCTTTAGGTTTCTTGGCTGTTGCTTAGAAACTGGAAGCTTTAGCTTTCTCCACAGCTTTTCTATAAGACTGAGGTTTGGAGACTGGCTAGGCCACCCCATAACCTTAATGCGCTTCGTCTCATCAATGACCCATCTTCAGTGTCCTGGCTGAGAGAAGGGGGTTCTCATCTAAGATTTTATTGTGAAATCGTCTTTAGCAGAAAAACAGCCTAAACTATGATGTTTCCACATCTGTGTTTGATTGTGCGGATGATGTTCTATGAGTCACATTCAAACTTTCTCTGCCTCCAAACATGGTGGGTGGAGCAGATGTCAAAGAGCTCAAATCTGGTTTCATCTGACTGCAGCATTTTCTTACGATCCTTCTCTGAATCGTTTAGTTGTTCAGTGGTAAACTTAAGACAGGCCTGTACTTGTGCCTTCTTGACCAGGAGGACCTGCAAGATTTCAATCCATTACAGTGTAGTGTGTTACCAGTGGTGTTCTTGGTGACTGTGATCTTAACTGCATCAGATCATTAACAAGCAGCACTTATCTCATGATCAGCTTCACCCATGAGGCACACATAATGAGCTGAGATGGGTAACTGTGGGAGCCAGATTTCTGACTGGCTTGTAGGGGATCAAATACTTATGTCACTTAAAGACATTAAAAATCAGTTCATAACTATTATTTAATGTGGTTGTTTTTCCCTGGATTTGTGGTTGAAATTCTGTCTCTACCAGAAAAAAATCAAGACTGTTCATTTCTTTGTAAGTGAGCAAACTTACAAATTGTGCAGATATGTGTGTGTGTGTGTGTGTGTGTGTGTGTGTGTGTGTGTGTGTGTGTGTGTGAGAGAGAGAGATATGGCAGGGGAAATCAAAGGTTTTCCACAGTTGTGTGTTTACCAGGCCGACTGAATGAAAAGCTGACCCCTATGAGAGGGTAACTAATTCTTCACTGTGACAAAGAAGAGATTCTGCCAGTCTTTCCTGTGGTAGTCCCTCATTTATTACTACCTAACATTAACCCTTCAGCACAGATACAGGCTTGTCTGAGCCTAGTTTTATCTTATTTTTGGCACAAAAATACTATAGAAAGTTTATTTTTGTATTGGGCTCAATGACTAAAGGTGTTTCTGTACCTACAGTGAAAAAAGTAAGAAAATGGTTAGAGGGCAAAGAGCAAAACAAGGCAAAACAAGAAAGACAGTTTTGTTTGAATAAATTCTCAAAGCTACTTTATCCTATTACATGTGATTTAAATGAGCAATTCAGAAAACTGTGCCCTCCAATAAAACAGAGGTTGAAGTGTTAGAAAGGTTAAACGAGGACAGGAAACACTAAAGCAGCAGTGGGCTAAACAAGATGATCATTGAGGTATTTTTCTCAGGAGTATCCTGCCTTACCTCACAGCACTGTTTACATTCTTTCTGAATCTTACTGCAAACGTACATCAGAGCCTATAGTAACTGCAGTCAGGGGATGAGTCTCTGTATCATTTCGTTGCTGCTCATCCTTCCCAGTGAATCCGTTTTAAAATAGACAGGATTATTTGATAAATGGATTCCTTATTTCCATCTTTTTTCCGAAGGATTAAAAAGTTAAACCTCAAAAACCTACCACTCTCACATATCACCGGTTATCACTTACACTTTTACAGCTATTAAACCTTTACTTTGCAGAAGCGCAAGT
This sequence comes from Etia nguti, assembly GCA_015106755.1. Classification (NCBI taxonomy): domain Eukaryota; kingdom Metazoa; phylum Chordata; class Actinopteri; order Cichliformes; family Cichlidae; genus Etia; species Etia nguti. Next base: position 24,762 of record VUQG01020096.1, read on the forward strand.
GCTCTAAATATTTATCAGCCACTTTCTATTCAAAAATGTAAAAAGCTGAAAAGACTTACATTTCAGTAAGTTGGTCCAATCTTTTTGATAATATTTCTGAAAATTCTCAATCGGCTTTCAGTACCCAGCCTTACCTGCAGGCATACATAAATACATGGCATCTGTGAATGCTTATCTGGCTGAGCAGCTTTAGGCTTAGACCCATCTTATGCTCTCAGAATACAGGCCTCCTGGTTGTCCCTTTATAATCTTTCTATGTATTTGTTTTCATTCTCCTATATTTTAATGTGCACTTGCATTTTGCCTTTTATGTGCTTGAACATTCACCAGAGATTAAAGTCTCCTTTTACAACCCCGGTTTTTGTGTGTGCATGTGTATGTGTGTTTTTGTGTGTACACGTTTAGACATCTTTGTGAGGACAGAAAATTGGCATGCCGCTACACTTGTGACCAACAGTCCCTTATGGGGACAAAATGCCCATCCCCGCGGGTTTGAAGACATTTCTGAGGGTTAAAATGTGGTTTCAGTATCAGTGTTGCAATTAGGTTTAGGCATTTATTTTTCATGGTTAGGGTAAGCGGCTAGGGAAAGCATTATGTCAATTAGATGTCCCCACTAAGACATGAAAGTCTGTGTGTGTGTGTGTGTGTGTGTGTGTGTGTGTGTGTGTGTGTGTGTGTGTGTGTGTGTGTGTGTGTGTGTGTGTGTGTGTATATATGCGCGCG
>VUQG01020097.1:0-26730 GCA_015106755.1 Etia nguti
TGTCCTGTGCCCCCCCCCCCCCCCCGCCCCACTTCGATTAACAAAGGAAGATACACATTGAGTGATCCCCCGCAGCAGGCCTCTCTATCGGCACAACGCAGAAAAATCCACAAAGAAAGCCGAGGCCGAAGGGGACCAGCGAGGGCGCACACAGAAGGTACACCTATAGAGAGTGAGTTGGGTCACAGGGTTGGAGAGGTCGGCCATCCAGACTGAAATGAGCCTAATGGGACAGAAAATGTGTCCCCGAGGTGAACTCGGCCTTCTACCATTTCGCCCCCAAACTTCAATAAAGTACCTTTTCAGCTTCGCGACATGGAGGCGACAGGGCCTAGAAAGAGGCTGGAGGGATGCTGGGACTGTGGCGAGCACATTAATTTCTCTAATCTGTCCGGCAACATAAAGGCTTCTAGATTCATTTTTCAGCGCCGTCTCACCACTATTCTATTACCTATCCAAAGCCCCGTCCAAAAAGTAGATTTGAACCTCTTTGGTCCAGCTTAAAGTTCAACTTAACTTTCACATTTGTGGGAAAATCAGTCAAATAAAAAGAAAAGTGGCAAAGGATGCGACCCTGTATACATAATATTTGATAAGATCAAAACTGGTTGTTGTCAGAGCTGTTCTCCAGAACAGAACACAAAGCTCTATGGGGAAAGATTGATGATGGAAAATACCTCATCCTTTTGTGCTCTTTTGCCTCCCACTACGCGAGGCATTTTATAAGGCCTATTCATGTCACAATTTCAATAATCTATCAAATTCTTGCGCGTCTTTAGGCTCAAGCCATTTTTAAACCGAAATCCTTCTTCCCAAAATTGCCGCCCCCCCCCCCCCCCAAAAAAAAATAAAATGGAGGGAAGAATAGGAGACAAAATAAAAGCACTTCAGGCACTTCAGTTGAGGATTCAGTTTAAAAGACTTTCTTCAAATTATTGCATCAGTCCAGCAGGTTTTCAGCAGCAAAGAGTCCTGCAGTGAGTTGGTTCCCCTGCCAGATGAAAATCGCACGATGACGTTGCACAGAGACGCCTTAGCGCCGTTTTTTGAAGTTTGTACAGTCTCGCGAGCTGCTGCATACTACGGAGGCAAACTGCCCACTGGGGAGTCAGCAGACAAATGAGCCAAAGTGTTTATACAAGCAAGAGTCAAAGAGTGAACAGACAAGAAAACAACAGCATTCCTTTTTGTGGAGAGGGCACTGCTTTAGATCAATTTAAACAAAAAAACAAAAAAACAAAAACAAAGGTAAGCTAGTGTACTTCATCAGCATCTTCACTCAGATATTTAACGAAGACCACACGACGCATTATACTGAATCTATCGGCAGATCACGACTTTATTTTTTTTTTTATTCATTTCACATTTGAAAACCCAGTCGCATGGCGCAGAGGACTATAGAAAAAGCAGGGCAACCATTATTGTTACAAAATGAATAATTTCACAACAATCTAAAACCTCTAACACATTGCAAATGTACTCTAAATTAAACGCATGCATCTTTGTGTTCAAGTCAGGACGAAGGAAGCGAGGAGCTTCTTTTGTGGCACTGGCAAAGGCAGTGCAGTGTGAACTGGAGGGCCTCAGTGGCTTGTCTAATTGAATGCCCTTCAGACTGATGAGGTTGCACGTATACTGCACAGCGTAAACTATTTCATTTTCATATTTTAGAAATAACTTCAATCCATTATGAGTGAAGCTTTAACACGAGCAGACACACACACACACACGCTTCACCTCCCTCTCTCCCACACACACACACACACAAACCATACACACACTCAGTGTCTGTACACATTGCTAATATAAACACGCAAAAAAGGGAGCTGCAGGATTGACAAACACAGTTTAAAAACACAGTGATTTTTGTTTCCCTCGTGAAATGTCCAGTATTCACACATCTGTACACTTTTAAGGAGCTCCTCCAATCTTGCAACAGTAGACCTCACCTTACCTAAAATGAATTTGGAACAAACGTATTTAAAACTAGTAGACACTCACTGTTTTATTGACCAATATGATTAGCACAAGTACACTAAACTCCGTTTATTGCATTTCACAATAATCTGCTTTTAACGGTCTAAAACACAACATCAACACCACAAAACTAAATTGCAAAATGAAAAAGAAAAAGAAAAATCCTGTTTCTGAAATACACGAGGTAATTCACACATTGTTATTCTCCTAAACATACAAGTTCAAGATCAATGGTGTGTTCCAGCTTTCTTTTTTATATACCAAAAATAACTATTATTATAGTGATTTCCTTCCAGTGTTGTTTGAAATAAATAGATTGTGCATTTCACCTTGGGCAGCAGGGCAAAAGAATGGCCCACAATAACATTTTGATAAAATGTATATTTTTTTCTACTTTTTCTTCCTTCATTCAAAACATTTTTTTAATAAAAAACATCATTTTAATTGAACTTTAAATAAATTAAACCCTGTGTCACGTAAAAATAATTCATCGGTATTCGCAGTAATCCATGCTATATAACATGCATTTTATATAACTTTGGACTTAAAGGAAACCGCACAAGATAGCTACGAAAACAAAATATATAAGTGTTCTATAAATAACCAGTTCTTATTCTACCCCCAGTATTGGTTCGTGTTTTTATAACCTGGTAATATCCTCGCCATGCTGGGCTCCGGTAAGTTCGTCGGGGGCCCCCGTGTTAGTGGCCGAGGCAGCGGCAACAGCGCCGGCTGCTGAGCTTGTGTTGGACCCGGAGGAAGAGGAGGAGGATCTCACTTTGGTGTTCGGGAGCCTGTGATCCTTTTTCCATTTCATCCTGCGGTTTTGAAACCAGATTTTAATCTGCCGCTCGGAGAGAACCAGGGTGTGTGCGATCTCGATGCGCCTCCGCCGAGTTAAATATCGGTTATAGTGGAATTCCTTCTCCAATTCTAAGACTTGCTGCCGGGTGTATGCTGTCCTAGACCGCTTGGGCTCCGTCCCATTGTAACCAGAGTTCACTGGAAGAAGGAGAAGAGGAGAGAAAGGGAGACAGAGAAAGGAGGAAAGGAGGGGTAAACAAGAATGGCCTCAACTGAGATATGGCTGGAAAGATTTATTGGTTATGAATGTTTAGCTGTTTGAGAAATTTAAATGGGAAGTTAAGAACTTCTCAGCGTAATGAGAGGACACTCACATCCAACTATGAGCTAAATTATTAATGCAAGATTACAAAGCTCAGATTTTTTTTTTTCTTATTCATTTCTCCCCCTCTCTCCATCGCGCAATACATAACAGCAGAAGCCACATGGTGATACGGCTGCCCTGAGTATACCTCGGCTATAAAATTTATGGTGGGTGTAATTACCAATGCCGAGTCGTAAATCCGCCTCAATTGTGCCATTTCAAAGGCTTCCCTGCTATCGGAGCAGGGGCTGGCAACGAGATGGGAGTCAGAGGGACTGATAAAGGGAGGGAAGGGGAGAGAGGAGCATGAGGAGTGCAGGGAACATAAACACACAAGTTGCCTACCAGTGCTGACGTGAATTTTCTTCATCCATGGGTACACCACAGGCTGTTTGGAGGAGGCTGTGCTGTTTGGATGCTCCGGGGTAGCTTGGTTGCAGGCGGAGGTTGCGGCCGGTGGGGTCGCGGGGGACATGGACAACTGTGGGGTTTCACATGAAGCAGGTTGCCCTTTCCCTGTCAGTAGATGCGCAGAATGGGGTATTCCATGTCCCCTTGGCGTGTCAGGTTCAGGGATGCTTGCACAGTTATACTGGCGCTCTTGGTAGCTCGCCCGCGGAGGATATAACTCCTGATGGTGATGCTGGTAGCCAGTGTCCCTTGCGCGGCTGTAATATTCTGGACTATGCTCGGGGATGTAGTTATTTTGCGAATATTCCTCGCATGGAGGAAATTTCGGATCAATGTAGTTAGACTCCATCAAATACGAGCTCATGATCATTAATTTCTGGAGTGGAAAATAATTTTTCTAGCTTTGTCGTTTTTCTGCTCCATAAAGCCCTCCTACTTGCGAGCAGCCCTGTAAAGTTACTTTTACCACGTGACCCAATGGCCCAATAGCAGGGTAAGAGGTAGTTCCCGGATAAGGAACCAGAGGTATTTAGCATACCTACAGTCGCCATTGTGGGCACAAATCTTTCTCTCTCGCTCTCTTGCTCTCTCTCTCTCTTTCTCTCTCTCTCTCTCTCTCTCTCTCTCTGGCTGCGTTACCAAGGCAATTGATCTTGGGGACAAAACTAGTAGCTAGTTGCTGACCAAGGAAAAAATATAACAGGCAAATACAGTGGTCTCAATTATTCAAAGTCACAAGGATGAGGTACAACAATGGCAAACCAGTCATTGTGTTAGTTATCACACCTTATATAAAGATGATCGGCTGATTAACAAAGACTGTCTCTGACAACAAAGCTTCAGCTGTGACACAGCCCAGGGTCTCTTCACAAGACTAAGAATAAGGTCTGGATTGCTTTCTTTCTTTCTTTAATTAAAAAAAAAATTATTCCCTATAAACCATTTCAGCAGTAACACAGGTAAGATATCGTGACTATGAATGTCAGTGGAGAGGTGAATGCTCTCCAGCTTTGGAGGAGATGAAGACTGATCATTTGTAGTGCTGGACAGAAGTGGACAGAGAGAAACAATCTGCCTCAGTGGCAGGTTCTTCAACAATGAGAAATTTAGGTCTATCTATTTCGAATCCATATTAATTTCTTTCAGACTACACATTTGTATGGATTTTTTCAACTTTTAAACGAAAATTGGTAAGAATAATCAGAATCAGAATACTTTATTATTCCCTGAGGAAATTATGTGGCCACAGTTGCTCCAAGACAGTAAGAACTGTAACTAACTAAACTAAATTAAATAACACAGTATATTACAAAGTTATAAAATATAACATAAAAGCTTGAAAAGATACAGATGGCTCAGTTATAAATATCCCAGTATATAGCATTAAGAACGGGACTGAATTACAGAAGGATTCTGTATCTGAGGTTGCCTTTTTAATGTCACAGTAGCCAAAATCTGCTGGAACAAAAGCTGCGAAATGCTTTACAATATAAAAGATTTTAAGAGTGCATCCATGGTGCTTTTATTCTGTCCTACTGAAAGACAAAGCAAAACTCTTTTAATCTTTAACCTTTGCTTCCATAAGGTACAACACAACAAAGCAACCATAAAAAACAAAACATTGCATAAATCCAAATTTGAGTATAAACCGTGACATGCCACAGACTAAAATGTCATAGACACAACAAAACTGCAACACAGATGCGGGCTAAGCAGGCGTGAAACATCCAACTGATCAAACTTACATAATATCACTAATATGATGTCACAGATCAGGGACACACAACCCTGCAGAGAAGCATTCACCAGGAGCTCACAAACCAGCCAGCAGCGAAGCTACATCACTATTATGTCACAGAGCAGAGGGTGTAATGAGCTGCTGATTTAACTGCAGGACCAGTATTGTGTCACTGTGAAGTTGCTGCAGACAAGAGAGTCTGCTGTACACACTCTTGACTAAGTGAACATCTGTCCTAAATGCAGGATAGCAATTCACAACACGTGTAAATAGAAATCAGCCACCAGTCCTTGTGGTCTTGAGTCGTGCTAATTCCCTCTTCTTCTGACTTTACAGCTTGAAAAAGCCCTTATCTGTTACTTGGTGCACATGTTTAGGAGCTTTGTAATGGCCCAAATAAAAGGGCAGGAACAATCAATGAACAGCATCTATGTGAGGAAAAACAACACTCTTAGGCAGATGAGACAGGCCACTGAAACTACAAGAAGTGCTGGAGAAGAATTGCAGAATGCAACATCCCTATGATTAGTAAACATGGTTACACAATGCTTCAAACTATAATCTAAACAGTAAAATACAAACACTGAAAGTATTACAACATTTTCTTTTGTTCAGCAGCCTTTAGGAAAATCCACCCTGAAAATGTTACATGCTAACCCTGGCTGAAGCACTGACCATGAGCCACAGCCTACAGCACTGGTGGTCTGTTGTTTTATTGTAAACTGATACTGCCTGGGTGTATAAACTTGTCATGTGCTGGAAGCTTCCCATTGTTTTCTCAGAGTCAGCTGTAGGCAGACAGAGTGAAGTTAACCCCCCTATCACCTTAACACCCCCATGTTTCACTTATATGTTTTCAGGTGGAGAGTAATAATAATAATAATAATAATAATAATAATAATAATAATAATAATAATAATAATAATAATAATAATATTAATAATATTAATAATACAATGATATATTTCCATTCAAACCATCACTTTGCAAGTTAAGCATCTATTTTCACAGCAGCAGTTAAATAATACGGTTAAAAACGACGTGAAATTGCTTATCATAATTCCGGCTGCACTGTTTGTAAAGAATGCGCACGACATTTCTATTACCCCTAGTGAGGATGTTAGAGGCGTTTTATAGAGCAATAAAAGCCGTAAATCAGTCACTTTTAAACGACCCCTGGTTCATAACGTGTTTTACAGGGTCTGACACAGTAGTAGCCGCACACTGCACGTTCTCTGTGGCCTACCTACACAATCTTTGACTGTCTGAGCTATGAATACACTTTGTGACAGCGTTATTGCACTGCCAGAGCCCGTTGATGGGGTGGATGCAGGCTGTATGTATCATCGCTGATGCTTGTATATGCAAAAGCAGGAAGAAAAAAATGCCAGAGAGACGTGAAGGGAAGCAGATGCAGAACAATCCATCGACTGGCGTGGTATTTCAGTTGCCCATGTATTCCTGTAGAGACGTATTTGCGACTGCTTGTACTTCACACAAATTCGGTTCTACAGGGTACATATAGACAACTAATGTGTTTTAGGTTAGACACTGTAAAAGGTCATCTGCCGGGCAAATATCTGTGGCAAGCAGGTTATCGTGCATTTCACAGTCGTGTCACAAGAAGCGTCAGAGTGGAAATACCACAGAAAGCGTGCGTCAAAGCGGATTTTGTTTATCAGGATTCAAGAAGCAAAGCCACAAACAACCCCACTCCTGCTATGGATACATCTACAAGCAAGGGAAAACACATTTTACGTCCTTTCTCTAAAAATAAAATATCCGTGAGTGTACACGTATGCCCACACACACACACACACACACACACACACACACACACACACACAAAGCATAAAGACGCCGTACGCAGAGAACAGAAAGGGTCTCTTTTCTCAACATTCAGCCTCTGCCTTTGAGGTACCTCCTATATGAATATTCAGACACAAACACGAGGGATACAAAGGGACGGCGTGACAGCACACATGAAAAATAAGTTTCTATTGTTCCCAACCATTTCTTCTGCTTGCTATTACCATACTGACCGCTCGGTAACCTTTCTTGCTGCCACTCTGGAAGCTAATGAGAAAAGCCTCGGATGAAAAATGCAATATCAGACATGTGACCTGTTTCGGGGTTATTAAAAACAGCAAACATGCTCAGATTGTGAATCAATGGAATTGATTAGAGCGGTGATGCACAGGGTGCTTCAAACACTGTCAAAAAACATCTCAATCTACATATTTCTCCGCCAGCATCCCGCGCATCAATTTGATTTTTTAAAATTGATTAACAAAGCCTCCCGCCCCAACACACAGTGAACTCCCGAGAAGTGGTAACAAAAAAAAATCTAACTCATATTCATTTGGATTTTTTTCATATTCTCATCAAAAGACATGCTGTTTGTCGTGCACCCAACCAGTGTGAAAGGAGCTACATGCACACCACCTACTCCCTCTCGCCCCATGAGCTCTGGCGGACGCATTTTAATATTAGTTAGACAGCCTGACCCGCGTTTCACCCCTCGCGTTTGACTGGTTCCAATAGTTCACTGCCAAGGATTATTGATGGAGAGACAGCAATGAATTCTTTCTCCCCACAAATGGCTTTCAGATCGTGCACCTAGTTCAATAACTAGTTATAATGTAGAAGTACAAAAAATGAGGCCCTCAGGCGGACTAATTTGATGTTTCATTTGTTCATTTGAGAAATTAAGCTTTCCCTTTTCCTCCCCTGCAAAATAACAGCCTTACAAGCATGTTCACACATGTACATATGTAAACAAAATAAATCTGTGCAAAACTATGTGGAGGTCGTTCTGTCCACGCAGTGCTGCTTTTCTTTCTTTCTTTTTTTTTTTTTTTAATTTGGTGACCGAGTACCTGACCTGGATGCAGACAGTGCAGCAATATTGTGCTCCCTGATGAAAACGGTTACGATGCGCTTTTAATCAAACTCTTAACCTAATAGCCTTTCCACGTTTACTCTCCCCAGGTGTAATAACGTTAAGCTGTATCGTCCAGTTAAAATAAAAAGTTTTAATGAAGTGCAGACAGACTGGAGACTAGTTGGATATGAATACTCTTTAAAAAGCAGCAGCCAAGGGAGCAGAGGCGGTTTCAGAAACTAGATTCCCCACATAAACAGCTGGTTGGTTTTGCAGCAATGATGTGGTTGATAAGACTCACTGCGCAATTAAATCTGGCTAACTGGCACTGCAAGAAGTTGAGAGTATAGGATGGTAATTCCATCTTAAGTTGGAGTTTTTGTTTAGGCGTCTAATGTTTGAAATTGTAAGAAGCGAGACAAAGAACATAATGCTGGAGTGTCTGAATAAATTAAGTGGAAGTGCAGATATTAAGGTGGCTGCTGTCATTGGAAAAGCAACTCCGCCAGACAAGCTTTACTCTTAACTAAAGGTAGGTGGATAAGCGTGGGGCGATGCTTAACACTTACTATTAAATCCGCAGTCTCACTCACTTTGGCTCGTTGAAATGCCTGAAAAATAGAGAGAAAGAACGAAAAAATTAAAAGGGTAACGATGACAAAATGGTTCATAAAGGTCCATAAAAAAATTTACTCATTAAGTGACAAAATGAATTTTTGCACCCAAACTGCAAAAATAAAATGCTCGAGGAAGAGATTAGCTTTATAATTTGTTCAATTAATATTTAATTTTAAAACATGTATTAGACCAAAAAAAAAAAAAAGAATAGAAAGAAAATGTTACTCAGTGTTCTCTAAATTAACGAAGCAGCCTATTTGTCACGGATGTCACGCATTTGAGGATGGCATAAATATATGCGCTGTGCGTACCATATTTCAGTTTTTTTGCTCCAATTGTTTTTAAAAAGCCACTGTATAATCTAAAAATAAATCTAAATATATAAATTGGCCACATACAAATATGAAAAAGAGATTATATAATACAATCGAAAGCCACAAAATTATTTCATTCTAATAATTTCCTTCGTGTTTCCTAAAGTAAATCACTCAAAGTTCAAATACAGAAAGAAACTGTTTGCATGTGTTTCCTTTTTAGTTTTTCCTAATGACCCGTCAAGTCCGTCCCTTTCCCTCTCATATCCTCTGCTATCTACTTAAGCGAGGCTGTCCTAGAAAAGCTCTGACATGTGTGGGGCTGCTGCAGAACTGGGACCGAGGGCGAAAATATAGGACGGGTCATTTTCAGACAGTAAAAGTAAATTTACAAGCATTTTGGTATTTCCTTGGGCAAATTTTCTAAGAATAGAAGTCCCTGGACTTCCAGAGCCCTGTGGAATTATGGCGAAGAGTCAATGATAATTCAAAAAAAAAAACGAGTTTGTCTTTACATTGTAAATAAATTCTTGCTGAGTTAAAAAAAAAAAACAAAAAAAAACGATGTAATGAGACTTTATGGTTTTTATTTGGGCTCAGACAAAAGGATGTTTGTGTTCACCCGGAAATGACCTCCGAGGTTTGAATGATGACAATGTCAGCTCCACAGGTCAAAGAAAGGAATACGACAGCTCAGAACATGGCAGTGAAAACGGATGTTTGTGCCGTTTCACTTTTATTTTGATGCTATTAGAGTGTTTTTGGGAAGGACTGTCTTAGTTTTAGTGAGGTAAAACCAGGTCTTTAATTCAAAGTGACTAAAAAGTACTGAGAGTAAAATTATTTCGATTATAATAAGCGCCATGTAGCCCCATGAATGTGTCAAAACACACATCCATATTTGTTTCTAATTTATTGTGAAAGAAAAAATATATTTACTAGTTATTTCTGCAGGAAAACAAATATTTTCCTTTTGTTTTGTTTCATTTTAGTGCGAGAGTTATGGGAGTTAATGGGATATGACAAATGTCTGTATTACGTAAAAGAGCAATGAAACTGCTTGGGAAAAAAGGGGAGGAAATAAAAAATAATAATGAGAAGAAAGAGGAACTAACAATGCCCTGACTTGGACACGTTGCCCCCGCAGTGTATCACTCACACAGCAGCGTGTTATACAGTGCCCCCTATTGAAAGTGTATAATTTTTTCCCCCCGCACACCTGAAAGCAAAGCAGGACAGACTAATCCAGATTAAAAAAATATTAAAAATAGGTTTGTAAAGCCAGGACTGGATAGATCCAGTAAGTGTTCAGCCGTCAGTGCATTTGTGCACAACCTAAAGCCTCGAAACTCCTCATTTGGGAGAAAGCTGACTCAAATACTTTGTTTTTGTGATTTTTAATTCCCACATTATACAGCATTTATAGCCTGTAAATCCTTGCTTCACCTTGTGCCTAACAGCATAGCTGAACACACCCAAACAAGTCTTACTGTTAGATTCATCCATTTGCAGTTTCACACATTGAGGAAGAAGCAGCTTTTCTAAGCTGAACTACTTTCTAAGACATTTTTTAAATAATGTAGCCTAAAGAGAAGCAGAAACTCGTTTAGGTTATAAGATCACATAGTTTTAAGACTGATAACACAGTGCAGAAAAAATATATAGAAAGATACATTTCTGCAAAATATGCACATGCACGCCTCGAGGTAACACTAATGCTGCCTTTCGAAATATTTCAGTTTGGATAATGGCATATTTGAACTGCAAAAATGCCTTTGAGTCAAGCCTGTCCCTTTGGCCCAGACATGACCCTAAAAAAACATGAACGCCGGCTGATGAAAACAAACAGTAACTTCGAGTCATGGTAGTCAGGTGGTTTTGCATTAATAAGCCTCTTGTGGACTAGTGCATTCTTTTAACCATCAGAGATATCTTTTAGCACAACACAGAACAAATGTCACAAAATATGCTTCAAAACGCTATATATTTTCAAAAAAAAGCGCATTTTCTTCCATCCAAGCCGGCGTCTGAAACCACGGCGCTTTTATTTAGAATTTCCGTACATCACATGCAGGTAAGAGTACGAGGGGGAAATTGGAAATGAGAGGGAGAGAGAGGGTGTGGTGGTTAGTGAGCAGGGACGCCAGATTATTTTTGATAGTTCTGGCTGAACTTTGCATTTTCCTCACAGTCACCTTTCTCTCTCTCTCTCTCTCTCTCTCTCTCTCTCTCTCTCTCACACACACACACACACGCACACGCGCACGCACACACACACAAACACAAACATATATTTTTCTCACTCTGACATAAAGAAGCAAACTGTTGAATCAAATCACATCTACCGCATGAAAATATGCGTAGGCCAATATTTTGTTATTTGCCAAGAATAAAATGCAACAGCCTTCAAATAAAAGGCTAATAATGGTTTAAAATGAGGCTCCTTAACACAAAATATCAGTGATCGATATATCCGTACGAGACACTTTTTAATATTAAAAAAGAGCAAAGATACAATGAAACGTGTGAAAACAATCATTTTTCCGGGTACTTAAAAATATGGCACAGTTTCATCAATACTCGCTGCGAATTAGTACATAGCGTCAATTTTGGCGCTAATCTGTTTAATAGTCACACATTCAGGCACACTGATATAAAACAAAAACTACGCAGTTCAGTGCGATAACGGCACAGCTCGCAGGCCTGTAGGCAAAGTAAAAACCAACTTACTGCAGCAGCTCTCAGTCCTCCGCACCACTCGACTACACAGTCCAGAGAAAGGTACTGCATCCTCACTGCCACAAAGCCCTTTCTTCCTCCGATAAGGGGAAGCCAGCAGCTGCGATTCCGGACAGTTAAGATTATATATGATGTGTATATATCGAAGGTTTGTCAGCTCTTCCAGGCCATAAAACCCACTTAAATGACACCACGTGCTTCCTATGCACCATTCACAGGCCCTGCTTGAGGCAATTGGCATATGTAACCTTGTAAACTTTAAAATACCCTAAAAGAAAGACATACAAAAAGGGATTGAATGCGTTGTCCACGTATAGGTTAGGCCCAACAGAGTGCAGAGAAAGTGGACGCTGCGCTGACCGGTTCTCATAACCGTCAAGGAAGTTCAATAGGAAGCTATTAGTTTAAGAGGTGAGTTGATTTTTATTTTCTTTAAGTAGTGCTAGACAGAATTGCCCCATAACCTTGGGCTATACCGCGTCTCGCCACTTCTTCTACTAAAGCTGCCGCTACACTCAACAACTGGTGTGATTTTATGTCCGCTATGCTACCAAATAGCGATGTTTTAACTGCAGTGTAATGATACCAGGATTAAAGAGCAATGCGACATGAAAAAAGTGGCCACATGGCCTCAGCGGTGATGACGCGCCAGTGTGCGGTCACAGGAAACCGAAGTTTTGCATCCACGTTGTGTCGTGGGCGAGTGTTATCACAGGCAAGTGCGTCCCTTCCTTCCCTGACAAAACAGGAAACGGAGTGTGCGTGTGGTGGAGTGCTGGAAAAGGGGGCAATAAAGTTTTATGGGGGCCTTAAACTTCCGAGCGCTTTTGTGAGTCAATGAAAATCTGTTGATTTCGTGGCTCAAATGGGACAACGCATTTATAAATAGCTTTGCTTAGTGAACTGAATTCCGCCAGCCAACCCTCGAAATGTGTCTCAAATAATAATAATAATAATAAATAATAAACGTGCATGCTGACAGTAGGGAATTCCCTTACTTTTAATGAGTCTTTATTGGTTACAATCAACGAACAGGCCATCTATCAGTTATTGTAGGCCCAGTGTAAATCAGGCACCTTAAGTTTACAAAGGAGGGAAAAGAAATTGTTCCATTGCACATTACAACATTATCACAAACAGCCACTGAATTGTACATAATGATTCAAGAGTCACAAGAATATGACAGACAACATGGATGGTGTCTTCACAGGAAATCCACTCAAGAGGACATTGCTTATTGAACACACATTCAACAGCATCCTAAATGCAACATGTCACAGAGTAAATTTCAAAGAAAAAGAAAAAAAGGAAGAGAAGTAGTATTTGTAAGACTACTTAACTGTTGCTAAGGATTTTCAGATAAGTCAGAATTGTTATTTATTTTGACTTTATTTGATTCACTGACCCCTTTGATGCATGGTGATATAAAGTTGGGAACTATGCAGGTTATCTCTCGCTTACATAATTTAAAAACATTGATTTATTGTTTTCTTCTTTTAGTATTTGTGTGCACCTTTTCAGTGTACTGCAGACTAAAGCTTTGCAGCGGGACGGTTCTAGCTCACCCTCGACCCCCTGTTCCTCTCGTGCAGTAAAGTGAGGCTATCATCGCATGGGCAGCAAATTAATTTAGAAATGTAAACCGATTGATCAAAGTGAGCGATATTCAATACATTAGGTCCCAAACTGCAGCAAGTGACACATAATTGGTGATGAAGCACACAGAGCGGTGTCATGATGTCATTGCTCCTAGCAGTTCATCCGAAGGTCAGGCGGCACTCCAGCATTGTGCAGTGAGGGGCTGAAAACGTGCTGCATGCACCGCGTTCGCTGATGCTCTTTTTACTCCTTCACTTTGATTTTTGAGTCCTTCTTCCACTTCATTCGTCTGTTCTGGAACCAGATTTTGATCTGCCTCTCGTTTAGACACAGAGTGTGGGCGATCTCTATGCGCCTGCGGCGGCTCAGGTACCGGTTGAAGTGAAACTCTTTCTCCAGCTCCAGAGTCTGATAGCGGGTGTAACTGGTCCTGGACCGCTTACCCTCCGATTCTGAAGTGGTATTAAAATAAGTTAGCTTTCAGCAGCATTAGGGTGGAAAAAATAAGTGGAATATAAATAATAGGCTAATAATATCATTACATTCATTACTATTACATGTTATTACAAAGCCTGGATACCCATAAGCACTACAAGCAAGGATCCATTAATTTAAATCCCCTTCAACCCCCATTTAAAAGATCAAAAATCTTTATATAACCTAATTTTAACCTGATATTACTTACTGTGGACTTGTGCAATAAAAATTTATGTTCATGCAGATAAGGATGGTTAACTAGACCCTCAATATAAATATACTCAGTGCAGGGGAAGAGGGCCCACTTAATCCTTTCACAGCAAAACATAAAAAATACAAAATATTACTTAATGCATCTTATCATGATTTAATGCGTAGAATTTGATAACTAAAAATATGTGGGCCTCTCGATAAAACCCTGGCCTCGGTTTAATAACGATGCACTGGAGTAGGATGTTGTGGGGGAGAACCAGATATGTAAACTATAAAAAAAAAAGAGAGAGAGAAAGAGAGAGAGGGTGGGGGAGAAAAGTGGGATAAGGAAAGTGATGTTTTCCAGATACTTTTTTCAGATTTCCGTGGGTACATGCGTGCAAAGCAACAGAGTTGTGTTGTTGGAAAAAAAAATAATTTCAACATCCCTGCAGTGTGTTTCTAGATATTTGCATATGGAGGCTCATAATAAAAATAGCTGTTTGTGCAGCAAATGTGCTCCTTGTACGTCTCGTTGCCTCAACAGTGCGCCAGTGGTTTGAAGGCATAGAGAAGAAGCATGCCTATTCAGATCTTTTAGAGGTGAAAAGTTCATGATTGGGTCAGGGCATTGGTGTTTCACAGAGTTCAATTTAAGGCTAAAGCTTCTCTCTCACAGTGCGTATACTGATGCAAAACACATAGCTAGACCAAGTCCATAAACGAAGCATGGCAAAAACTAATACTTAATGCTGCATTTGTAATATTATTCCATAGTTATATCGCATTTTTGTTCTCTTATCCAATTACGCAACCATAAATCACAGCGCAGATCACATCTTCACCGTAACAGAGCAGGTTTACGAGCAATGGATGCCTTTGTCATAAAATTTATGACCGCGAGTTTTTATTATTTCCTGCGTTTGGCCTATAAAACTCAAGAGGGACACTGGAACGGGCAAAAAGAAGTGTTGTAGCGTTAAGAGTGAATAAGGGAAAGCATCTTAGCTGCACTTCAGAAAATATGCAAACTTTACCGTGGCTCATGTGCAGTTTTGTCATCCATGGATAAATCTGTGGTCGCTGCTCACTGTCCTGAGGCTGGTTCACGTTTGTGTTTCGTTTCACGGACTGCGTGTTATCCGCGTTTCTGTCGCTCTCCTGGCTCATGTTGCCGCCGGATTTTGCGCTCCTCTCCGGGTCTCTGTCAGCCCCTCGTCCGAGCAGCTTACTGCTGCCGTAGCTGAGCCCGCTGGCGTCCACGGACGAGCTACTGGAGACCATGGTTATTTGTGGTCCTGACGGGAGTGGAGTATCCGTATTGCCACGCAGGCTAGTTTTCATCTCCTCCCGTTCAACAGAGGTCGTGGGGACGGGACAAGAGAATATCCCGTTCACATTAACACCCTCATAATGGCTGGACATGCGCCCAGATAGATCGAAACTAAACATAGTGTTAGGAGAACTTGTCTCGCTTGTTTGCCTGAGACTGGAGCTGTCAACAGAGCTCATTTCAAACTACCACCGACACTTTCTTTTTAAACTAGACAGGGCTGCGGGCTACACGTTGCGGTTATTTCCTTGTTTTTGTTGATCATTGCTTTTCTTTGTTGCCGCTTTTGGAAAATTCACAGCTGTCTGCCCTAAAAAATAATCCAGGATTTATAGGTGGAGTAGGCTTTGGTATCTTTTTTTAATTCTTGATCCGACGTGGGCTGCCCAAATATGGGGTATTTGTACGGGATCACGTGCGCATGTTGGCCAGTCATAAATTGGCTTTGATACTCAATGGGGATATTGATGAATAGGAGAAACGTGTCCGGTAAACTTTGAGCTGTTGGTTGTTGAGGACCAGGCAGGGATCTTTAGCGCAAAAAGGGCAGGACAGTAAGACAAGAGCGTCATCTGGTGTCTGGTATGGGGCAAGACGGTCAAGAGCGGTCAGCTCTGTGCCCTGGACCCGCTGCCAGTCCACCATCACCAATAATAATAATAATAATAATAATAATAATAATAATAATAATAATAATAAAAAAGATAGGTTAAAATATATCTACGCAGATGGACTTGAAACTTGAACGTTGTTGGGAGTTTATATTACTACAGTACGGGGATGTTATCGTGTTTAACAGTAGCTTAACAGTAGCTAATTCCTGTGCCATACCAATATCGGCGTCGAACACACAGGTCTTATATTTTGGAGAAATAAATTTGCTTAAAATATATGTTTAACGTCAAATTCTCCCCCACTTGCCTATACAGCCTCCTGACCAAACAGGCCACGATAAAAATAAAAATAAATTAAGTTTAAAGAAAAGCAAAAGAAGAAAGAAATAGCTATCTTTCACAGTCCAAGTTTAGTGCGTATTTAGGAAATATCTGCGTATTTTAAGTACGTATTTAAGGGACCTGTCTTCATCTGACTCATGAAACAGACAAGACGAAGGTGAAAGTTTTACAAATATTTTATTCCGTGATACACAGTTATGACAAAACATTAATGTTTGACTCTCAAACAAAGGTGAAGAATTACTAGTGTACAAATCTATCTCACGAGGAAGCATGTTGTGTCAAATGATCAAAAAAGGGGGACTAAAGCGCAGTCTTATGTTATGCAGCGTCTACCAAAGCGGCTAAATGCACATTACGTTTCCACGGGATTTACATTATACACCGTTACTTTTATCATGTACAGACATTATGAGTTTTGTTTGTTTGTGTGTGTGTGTGTGTGTGTGTGTGTGTGTGTGTGTGTGTGTGTGTGTAGGTGTGTGTGTGTGAGTGTGTGTAGGTGTGTGTGTGTGTGTGTGTGTGTGTGTGTGTGTGTGTGTTCGGACTGGAGACTATCCGTGCAACTTTTAGTTTGATGCAGGGCCCATTTTCCTGCGGACGATTCAAGTAATAGATTACATTGTGATCAAGTGTCCGCCCGCTCTTTTGCCTCCATGGAATGCGCATGTACAGTAATGAGTTTAGTCAGATCAACACTGTATTATAGTGAGGTGATCAAAGAGTTTCACAGTGATGGATGGGGTGTGTGTGAGGGGGGATAGGTAAATATACAGATTTCCTGACATAGGAAGATAGGTAGAAATTAATACTTCTTTTTATTTCCACAATACAAGTGTGACATATGCAATAAAAACAAAAAAAAACAAAAACAAAAAACCCCTCAGTTCTCCACACAACACATCGGCCAAACTGTGGCTGAAATAATTTTGGATTTCTAAGGATCAACACTCCTGTGGTTCAACACGAAATAAAACTGGTGAGAGCTGCGTGGTAGCAATCATGCGGTGAAGTCGCTCTCGAGTCCATGTAGATTTTTAGGTAGTTATGTTGGTTTGTAATGGTCATAGTGTGATTTTTATTTTTTTGTTTTTATTTTATTTTATTTATTTTTCTTAGCTATTCTTTCTTCTTGTCTTCATCCTTCCCTTCTTCCATCGCGCCATTGCGTTCCTGCTCTTGAGACGCTCCTGTCTGTTCAGTTCCTGTCACCGTGGAGGTCAGGTTGCTCTCTTTCTTCCATTTCATGCGTCGGTTCTGAAACCAGATTTTGATCTGCCGCTCTGTTAAACAAAGCGCATTCGCGATCTCGATGCGTCTGCGCCTGGTCAGGTAGCGATTGAAATGAAATTCCTTCTCCAGCTCAAGCGTTTGGTAACGAGAGTATATTTGTCGTCCTCTGCGTCTGTCTGTCCCGTAGCCGACTCCTGCTGGGAGACAAAGTAAAGTCACTCATTTAAGCTTTAACAGCGTGAAGTCACGTTTGGCTTTCAAATAAAACGTGCCTCTGCCTGGAGTCTGTTCATACTTGGAGGCAACTGAGCATAAGTTTTTTGGGTTTGTTTGGTTTGTTTTTTTTTTTTTGCCTCGTTGTTAGATTCATAATTACAATCTAAATCCACAGAGAAATATAAACGCATTTTAACTGGAAAGGAAAAATATATCTCAAAGGATATCTTCGCTGTATTATCTAAAATTATTAAAGCTTCTTAAGTAGTCTCTCTATCTCACTCTACTGATTATGGCTACTATATCATTCTTAAAATGAAAGCTGTTTGTTTGCACATGTTAAGGCCCATCTACAAGTCGAGGGGATACAGTAATGTTTTATGGGGCCATAAAAAGTAACTTGCTCTCTTGGTAAGACATATCGTAAAACTGGCCCATTTCCTTAATTTATTTGTCGTAGTAAAACTCACCGCTGTGTGAGTTCATTCGCTGCATCCACGGGTAGATCGGGATGTTACTTTTCTGCTCCTGAGCTGCTGCTCTTCCTTGATCCAGACTGTACTCTTGAGCAATGTGGCTTTGTGTATTGAGTCCCATATTTGTTTGTCTGCAGCTGGGAAGCACGTCCTTGTCTTGAAGAAACACGTTTGATCCATACTCATACTGTGCCCTGCCAGACCCAAACACCACATTATCTTGAGGAGAGTAGAAAGGTGCATATATCCGATTCTGGGTCACAGCGGCACCGTACGACGAAAAATGTCTAACTGTGTCATAGGTGGTGGAGTTTAGGGGTACGTTAGGCAAAACATCTTGACCACCGGATAAATGGCAGGAGAGCGACGGGTTTGCGAAATAAGAATTCATACCTTGCTTGTAACCCTCTCTCCAACTCTCCCCACTTCTTTATCGGTCTCTTTTCAATCTCCTTCTCAGTAAATCTCCTTCCCCTCTGTGTCAACCAACCACACCTTTCTCCAAGGTCTTCTTTTTTTCCTCGACTTTCTGCCTCTGTAACTGGACGTGAGCTACTTTGAGGATTCAATATTATTAATTTCCAATCTCCGGTTAAGACGCACAAACCCGAGTGTTATAGCCGAGGCTTGGCTCGGTGAGAGACAATATGACAATGTCAGCTGACCATTCTCCACCAATTGAGAGGCAGGAGTTGAGGAGAAACTGTAGCTTTTAGCTCAGAGCTTGAACATTACTGCTAAATGTCGATAAACACAACGTAGACTTGGAATGGCACACTATACAGCTTGGCTGAGTGAGAAGTTTTTGGCTTGAAGTTTATGAGCATGTGGCGTTTAAGCAGAAAGCAAGATGAAAAGCGTGGCCAATGTCATTCAGGACAGACACCACATTCAGAGGAAGGAAGGAGAAGGAGAAATCTGATTTAAAACACGTGAAATATTATACAAAAGGCCTATTCATTAGTGAGTATTAAAATAATTAAAACGGATATTAAAGCTGTTTACTAATGCAAAGCCATGAACTGCCATACTAAGTTCTCGTGTGAGTGATTGTGTGTGCGCATGTGTGTGTCCTATAGCCTGTTTTATTCCATAACACAACATACACTGCTGTTTATCTCAGCCATATCAACGACTTTCCAATTTCCATGCTTTTGCAGTGAACTGGGGGAGGGTGTCGGTGGTAAGAATGCGTTTATGGTCTCTCTTCTGTGAGGGCAATAAAACAAGTGACGTTCCCCAGCTCACCAACAACTATCTCTGCAGCAAAGCATTGAAACACAGGCAGCAATCTCTCCCGCTAAGAATCAAAAAAGCACTGCACAGCATGTGGAGGCAAAGCAAAGAGAAAATCGCGTGCAGGACAGGTATGGCACAGAAAGGGGTAAAAAGAATGAAAAAACAAATGCTCCTGTGAAGATGACTTCTGCCACGATCTTGAAAAAAAAATATCCAATCAGTTGTGCGACTGTGCAAACCTGCTCATCAATGCTCACTGCTATTTCTCAGGTATAGTCTGTTCAAACTCACAACAAAGAGCACTTTACTTCAAATTAATTAAGCAAAAAAATGTAATAGGCAACATGTTAAAATGCTTATGCAGATGTTCCAGTCTCTTTTTTTCCTCTCTCCTTGTGATCGTGCTTTGACATTCCTGTGACACACACAGAGGAAACGGGAACCGATTATTATCTCAGCACCAAATGATGGGTTTGGAAATTACTTTAGAGGCGTTTTGCAGAATTCTAGAAAAACTTGATCACGTGTTTTGACCTCAGCTTGTTTAGGTCAAGCTGCCTCCAAATTCAGTTTCTGCATTAGATGAGATCGCAATGCGCCAATTTTCATTTTCATTTTATAAAAACTTTTCAGATGAATTAAAACTAAAACGCCACACGTGCTCTCGAAGTAGTTTTCTAAATTAATGTGGCCGGTTTTTCTTTTGTTTTTTAATTTAATTTGATTTGATTTTTCAAAAACAAGCCGCAACAGATAGCAATATAATAATAATAATAATAACAATCAATAACGCTATTGAAAATGTCTGTTAAACGCAGTCCCACTGGCTGCAACAGCCTATTGGTTCACCTCATTGATTTCTTCAGTGGAGTGAATTCGTGCAGCCTAAACGTGCAACACTGTTTGGGACCCTGAATAGCCCATAAAAGAGACAAGAACAAAGAGAAGGAAGTAGCTGGTGCAGTAAAAGTTTCCCTTCAACTATTTGTGACCATATGTGACATCCGCGTCGCACAGATTTGAGGCAAATAAAGTGCAAAACTTGGAGCCTGCAGTTTCCCTAAATTTCCGTCCTGGGACTGTTCTTTTTCCCCTCTTCTTTTTGATATCAAGAAATAAAATCACTTGATGACGGAGGTTAAACCAACACTTATAGCAGGAGTAAACTACTTGGGGTCCCACTTTGTTTAGTGAACTTCTATCCTTCAGTGTGGTGTAATTTCAAAGGAGACCAAATTGTTGCAAACATTAAAAAACTGGACTGGAACATAACACTTGAATTCCACCAACGTAAATATGAACAAAAACGCGATTAAAATTGAAGTTTGTGATATTATATTTTTAGTCAGTCCGCCCTCATGATGGCAGAAACGGAATGTGCAATAGATTTGTGAAAGCTTTCCTTTGTTTAACCATTTCTGCTGTCGTCACCAAGTAGTCGGCATAATTTATTCCACACGGCAAAGTGTTTCAGATTAACGCAACTTTCAGCAATCTCTGTTTCATCGAAACCCACTCGAATTATTTGAGTTCCCAACCACAGATTTTCCTTATTGTTATTTACACAGACGCGCGCACACACACACACACACACACACACACACACACACACACACACACACACACACACACGAAGAACAGACCGGTCTGTAAACTTTGGGTTGTAAATAAAAGCTGAACAGTAAAGCCAATGTGTGGACTGGAGAGGCTGGAATGCAGCAGAGCTTGTGTCAGTGTGCAGAATTAGAAAGGTCATTCTTTCCCCTGTGTTTTAGTGTTTTATTGCGGCCCGTGAGGCAAATTACGCGCACGGCATTTGATGCAGGGAGGAGAGGAACCGTTTGGTGTGCGCTTCCACAATTTTTAAAAGAACATTATGTCCAGCGACGAATGCGTGAACCAGGAAGGTCTAAAAGTAAAAATATAAATTACTATTAATACCCTAACAGCCTGTTTCTAACCATGGGAATTAATAACGATCATTAATTATTAATTCCTCAGTGCTATATGCCCTGAATTTGTAGTTTTATATGATGATGCGCAACGAAGGCATAAACTAAGCTATTATTATTATTATTATTATTATTATTATTATTATTATTATTATTATTATTATTATTATTACACTGGCTTCATTCTTACGTTTTGATGTGTTCTCGTGCTGAAGGCCTAACTTTGATAGCCCGCTCCTCTGCAGCACAACATGGCCCATCAACATCCACGGTTGCTTCTATTTTTTTCTTAGACCCAGCTTTCAATATCCAACATCACAACATCACTCAGCATTAGTTATACGGGACCCTTAAAATTTCTACATTATCAGCCATGATTAAAAACGCAGCAAGAGGGGCAAAGTCTGGTCATCCTCTGATGCTTTTTCCTCTCCCCCGCTTCTAACCTTACTAATAAGGAGTAATTCACATACTAACAATGTAAAGCCCTCTATAAGCACTTTACCATCGCTGGCTAGCCCAATTAATGTCCGGAAGTGTTCGACTTTATGCTCGTTAAGCACTCAGGAAGCTGTTGCCCAATGAGCGCATGTTGATCCACACATCATAAATTATGGCCATTAGTAGGCAAAATTTTGGTCCTGTCGGGATTTGTAAGTGAGGTTCTAAATGTGGTGATGCGGACAGATTCATGACTTCATGGAGTTTAATGCGAGCCTATCTCTGGGTTTTAAAAAAACACTGCAGGGCAAAACAATGGACTGTGGTTTTCCCTTCTTATTTCAACCAAGATTTACCTAACAACTCAAATGGCATCTATTAAATGGGCTCTCTTTCGCTCTCTCCCTCTCTTTTTCTTTTTCTCTCTCTTTCTCTCTCTCTCTCCTCTGCAGGCATAGTGCTGGGCAGCAGCGGACACGATCCATTGCAAAAGCAATGTTTCATAAGGGAAAAGCAAACAACGTGTTTAACAGTAGGTTATAAGAATTTAAAGGCTTCCACAACGAAGCTTTGCCAATAATTGTATTTTACAAGATTGAAACGCTGAACTGCTGAGACAGAAACAGATCACGTCGCTTTATTACATAAAACAATATTTAGTCTCTACACAGAGAAGAGAGGACAATTCCTCAAGCTAAGCTTTGATGAAACAACATCGCCAAACTTCAAATGCACAGAAACTACTTCCTGCTGTCTGACACACACACACACACACACACACCTTGTTATTTAAGATGTCTTTGGATACTTGTGCAATGGATACACTTTGTATATACTTTGTCTTACAGTGATACTCCAATTTATTATCCTCCTGTTTTTTTTACTGAGGCTTTCGTGGTTTCTATCTCTCCTACACAAACACACACACTCACACACTTGACGAGTTTAAGCCTCATTCTGTGTGTTTTTTTCATATGAAATCCAGAAGAACGTAAAATAATTGATCTGAATTTATTTTAATCATTACATTTATTTAATTTTTTTAGTATTTTTAAACGTGTTTGAAAGAAATATGGGGAAATGAAATGTATTTGATGCAATGTCCCACCATTCATGCGCAATATGCTATAAACAATGCACTGTATAAACTCATTCTGTCTCACTTATGACGCCATATTTGCTACTGTTAAATGTCTACTGCTGTTGCTCTTGGTGTTGATGATATTTGTGGATATTTGTTACAATTTTGAACTCATTACTTACTCGTCTTATTTTTATTTGTTTTTATTTTTTTGCCGATGGTGTAAATAAAATGACATGTTAACTCTCACGAATGTCGTGCCGTGCTTATGTGACAAAGCAATATCTTCTACAAATCATTTCATCTCATCATGCTAAAACGAAACAATAAAACAGATGAATCTCATTCTCCAAAGTGACAACAACAAATCAGAAACACTCCTCAGTGTCAGGTCGAGCAGTTACTTGCTGGCAGCAGTGTATTAGCTGACATCCGCAGTGAACCGCCGCCGAAAACCAGCAGCCATAAACAAAAAGCCTCAACACCCGCCCACTTCCACATATAACGCCTCTGGTCGCTAGGGGGCACTGCCGGGAGCCACCAGTGTGTCACTGTGTACATACTGTGAGCCTGTGTTTCTCGTGTGTGCGTGTGACATAGGAGTGTGTGAAATTGCTTATAGATGTTATGCAGGCTTCTGGCAGAACCTGGGTTAAACGTGTGACAGCAGATATGGAAACAAACCATAATTAGAGAACATCAGCCAGGAATTAATATCGTTCGTCACTGCCTGGTGAGCAGGGCCTACGTGAGTGATGGGAAAGTTTACTATCTCAAGGCAATCAATTACATCGGGTTGGCACAGCACCTTTAAAAACACACACTGGCTGAAGCAGCCACTATCCACACAGGTGCTGCCACACCAGCCAGAAAGAAATAATGACAACCGCCCCGGGCTTCAGCACCCTCCCAGGCTACAGGTCAGGTCACAACTACACTGAATAGACACCTTCAGTTCTCATGATCTCACACGCTCACAATTTTCGCAATCATTTCAACGTCACAAGACCAGCCGATTGAGAAACAGATCATTAAACAGTTAAGAAAAGCAGCTAGTAAAATGTATAATCTTACCCCCAGCAGGCTCTCCACAATTTCAAGCGTCACTCTGGTCCAACAAAGCAGCTGAAGGGTCACGATGGCGAGTGAGATATATCAACACAGAGCACATCTCCTCTGTGCTGCTGGCTGTGTTCACATTCCGGCGATAAGCAGCTTATGGAGACAGGGTGTCTGCCGGGAAAAGTCTTTTCTAGCAGGCTTTCTTCTTCCATTTGCTGTCCCAGTGGTTTTATTGCCTCCGGTGGGGGAATAAACGCAGGCAGCGGCTGGTAGAGGCGGTGACTGTCCCGAAGATCGCTCTGTCAGGAAGTCGGGGATCGGGTGAATAACACGCGCGGCAGTGCCAAGATGACTGTGCAGCATTTTTTTTCTTTAAATATTACAGTAAAGGGAAATAATATGTTTCTACGCCCCAGCTTAGTCTGCTGCTGATACAGGGGAAGGACCAGAGAATAGACAACAGCATAAAGTTCATGTTCATAGCGCCTGTGCCACGTGGCTCGCTTCAGCCAATGGCAGAAAGGATTCAGTCGTAAACTTTTATTACTCAGCTGTAAATTTCTCTTTTTAACAACCAGGAATGTTTGCACCCATCTTGTCTTTTCTCTCTTTTTTTCCTTCTTCTTTTTTTCGATTGCACAAAACTAAACGACCAATAATATAATACGTGACAGCGAAATTCCCCATATGTCACATATCAGACATGTGTCAAAATATGACAGTTCCCCTGGTGGATGAGCTGTATGCCAAGATGTCCCCCAGACCAGTTGGAAACGAGGAAATAAAAGTGTATGAGTGCGAAGGTGCGGTAGAGTAGTTAGAAAAGGATAGAAAGAGACGGAGACACAACTAATTAAACTTCAATTAGGCCAAACTCTACTTCCATATAAGGGCCTGTGCTTCTTACTTGACAGCAAACAGATGTCAGGATAGTCTGCACCTCACATCCAATATCAAATACGCAGACACACCAGGTGCAAGCATAATATCAAAAATTATGCCTGCTGTAAGTCATTTGTAACAAAATATACATTTTAAAAAGCAGTTGAGATTTGAGCTTGAAAAGAGAACACTCTCTTATGAAAAGAAATATACATACACTGCAAATGTTGTGCAAACCTTGAACGAAAACTAAGATCAACACACGCAGAAAGAAAACAAAATATCTAATCGCTATGCATAAAATTCCTTACGCATAAAAAGTTAGGAGGTTGTTTTTTTTCTTGACCTTCAGCAAATATACCGTATCCTAATACTTGCGTAATACCAGAGAGGCACGGATCAAGATGAGGAGAACAACAGCAGACGTATTATTTAATTTAACCCCATCACGCAGCTTTGTATCTCGTAAATCCTTTTACAGGAAGTCCTCTAGCGTCGCCTTGAAATAATCACATGATATGTCGTCTGATGACGAGTAAAGCGCATTTTCTACAAGTTAAATAACCAACAAAATTTCCCTCACTTACTAGTTTGAGTGGTGCATCTTGTCCTTGCAGGCCGTCATCGCCACACGGAGCTGAGGCACACAAAAGATGCAGGCCGAGCCGCGTCTTTACCACCGCCAATAAAGTTTACAGCAGGTACACTTAACTTTATTGGGAATGTCAACCCTCTGTTAAAACTACACACACACACACACAGAAACACACACACTCACACAACGGGGTAATACGGGATGCTGGATAGCTGTGACTAAGGGACACTTCCGGAAATTTTCTAGAGACAAAGCGCACGTAAACAGAGAAATAAATACCCTGAATGAAAAGGTTGCGCTTTGGCGCAACATTGTTTGATCCAAGAGAGAGAAAGAGAGAGAAAAGTCACTGCTATGGGGAAAGCCATAAAAAGAGGAGACGTGACTCCGATACCTTTTGGTCTCAGTCTGGATTGAGATGAAATGGAAATGTTTGATTGAAAAATACGATTCCAGATAATGTGGATAAGTTTGTGTTTTTACGTATAATGTTCACATAAAAAGCCTTGAACACTGCTTTATTTCTGTTTTCCTTCGTTAGGCTGTGTAATGCCGCTAAATGTTACCCTTTATTAATATTTATTTATATTTATTAATTCATTTTGCTAAAACAAAAGAGGTCTGAAGTAAAACAAGAGGTTAGTTCGTTTTTTTGTTTTTTGTTTTTTCCTTTTCTTTACAAAAGAATTCTTAGATTAGTTTAATTTTCCAGTTATGAGTGTGGGCTTAAATATAAACAGTTTGAATCGCATATTTCAATACAGACACTTACTTAACTACACATTATAAAACCCCCTAACACTCACTCCTTGGCATTGCATTGTAATGTATTTGTATCCACAATGTCCCATCTGAAGATTATTTGAACAGTTTATAAGTGAGCAAATAAAAAGAAACAGACTTTGAATAATTTAGCTGCCTAACGCTGAAATTAGGCAGCTAAATTATTAAAGTCTCGGGTCATGTTATGGTGTATTTACTACTATTATTTACTTTGAAAATACGTCTAATATTGCATTAAACTTGCAATAAATGCACATTTTTAAAAGAAACAATACGTGGAAAATCATTCTGTTTTCAATTTGAAAAATTCAGATCCGGTAAAAAAAAAAGAAAAAAAAAAAAAAAAAGGAGGGGGGGGGAAAAG
>VUQG01020097.1:26750-42381 GCA_015106755.1 Etia nguti
GAAAAAAAAAATTTTTTTTAAAATTAAAAAAAAAAAACCGGAAAAAAAAAAAAAAAAAAAAAAAAAAAAAGGGTGGGGGAGTGTGTGGAGGGTGGCATCAAACCGAGAGAAGTATGAGGTCGAATTTCATGTTTTGAAAAAAAGGGATCAAATTTCTATTGTGGGCTAATATGATAGAGGAAGTACTGGTATTTTACCCCGTTAACAGCACGTTTAGAGACCCACACTGGTGTACCGTTTGATACTTATCGCAGTTTAGTCCTACTTGAGTCTTACTCAGATTTCATGTTGTCTGCTCATGTCCTCTGTCTATTCCAAACCGTCATCATGAAAACCAGCTGGACTGCAGAAGAGAGATGTTACCTGTTACCTGCACTTGGCCTCCCCCGTTCGCTTTGATTTCAGCGCTCTGGTGCTTTTCCGGCGGGTTGTCTGGACACAAGATTCACGCAACACCTTGCAAATGTATGGCCTCTGACAGATAAAGCCTCCCTCAAGCTCTGCCATTACTTTGTTTGATTATTAACATAGCACGTCAAATGTTTGCTCATCTCATCTCTCAAACAGCCATCAGTCATCCCGAGATTCATTAAGGAAAGCTTCGTGTCCTCCCCGAAGAGAGGAAGTTTCTTATTAAGAGGATGAATCAAATACGATTCAGGCTTTGGAGAGTAGGCCTGCTGTGAATGGGATTCGCTGTCTTTCCTTAAAAGGTAAAGGGATACATCCGCAAACGCGTGTCTGGCGCTTTTTTAATCGAACAGTTCGGAAAGTTTAAATTGGGAAAACTTTATTTAGGAGGCTTCTGCACTATCTCCCCTCCCGCCGAAGCACTTTTTGGGTGCACAGGCTGAAAATCGAGGCATCATCAAATCATCAATTTTGAATTATTCGGGGGGGCTTTTTCTGCTGCACGTTATCTACTTATTGTTGTCCGTGCATGAAAACAGGGGTTCATATTGAACTCTTTACAGTGTGTAAAAAAGAAAATACTACCCTGCATATTTTCACTTATGTCTGCATTGCATTTTTTATGTACATGGAGAAAGGGTGGTGATGATATTTGTTCTAACAACCGAGTGCGCAGTCTCAATAAAACCAGAAATGATAGTGAGCCATCTTGTTTATTCGTGATTTTACATCAACAATGGCGGGGACACACAATTCCGTCTTTCACAGGAGAAACACCAGAAAACGAGCATACTGTTAA
Organism: Etia nguti; assembly: GCA_015106755.1. Taxonomy (NCBI): domain Eukaryota; kingdom Metazoa; phylum Chordata; class Actinopteri; order Cichliformes; family Cichlidae; genus Etia; species Etia nguti. The sequence continues at coordinate 27,961 of VUQG01020097.1, forward strand.
CATCAATATATAACAAGACGTACATAAAGATTATATTCAGTGCAAAACAACTACGCTATATCACCAGCACATTAAAATAAAAATTCCCTTACTTTAAAATCGTTGTAATTGTAGCAGTTGTTATCATACACAGTACATGTGCGTTATAGGCAGTTTTAGTTGTTGGGGAAATAGCTTGCGATCAAATCAGAGCGATGCCATAAATGTGGAATATAAATTCTGCAAAGGCAAAGCTCTGAGTTTTTAGGTAGTGCTGTGGTACAATCTCAAAAGTGTTTGCTTGGCTTTGAGCTAAGTGTCTTCCCAAGACTCGCAAATTGTCTTCAACAAGTGTATACTGTTTGTTGGGTAAATGCTACATACATAACTTAATAATATAAGGTCGATATAGAACACTTTAAAATTAAAACCATATGAAATCTCTATATTCAGAAATCTCTATTGCAATTTCCCCAGGTTTAGGTAGCATCAAAGGATTCCAAACGATTGCATTTCCCTGGTAATCCTAGAGAAAGATGTCTGAGGAGCTAATGGCTGTCACATGAAAACGAGTAAAACAGTAACAGTAACAATTATAATAATAAAACTTGTGGTTTATACAGAGGCTGCTAGCCAATGCAACTGTTGCGATGATGTCTTAACACTTACTACTAAGTTATAGGCCTACATTTTTATTTTATTTTTTACAATTTCGGAAAGGCTACTTTGAAGTGATGTCTTTGTTTTAATGTAGGCTATAATCTATTTACAACACAGGTCGGCGTTGGTCATGTTTTGATCTTATTTGGCTACGTTTTTGATACAGTTATTATTAAAAGCAAATTTGTAAAAAATAGCTAAGCCATTTTCCATCCAACATGCGTTTTAATTTACCCTCCCATATTTTTTAAAACAATGGCGAGAGTTCTATGAAAAAAACAAACAAACAAACAAACAAAACGCTACAAGCGTTTGTAGCTTCTACAGAAAAATCCAAATGGTAATGCGCATCATGTTAGGATAAACAAGAGAATGGAGAATTTTGTCTATTTATGACAGCAATATTGGTGGGATTCCTGATCCCTCTTGACAAAATAGAAGGGTGGTCATAAAGTTGACGCTCTCTGCCTCCTTGTGACTCTTCGTCTGTTTATGGGACCTCTCCTTTTTTCCTCTTTTTCACCCATATAACCATAAAAGGACCATAAAATCACTCCTTGGTCTCTTCTTTCTCTTCCGCTTCTTTCTCTTCTGCCTCTTCCCCTTCACCGTCCTCGTTGCCCTCTTCTTCGGCTTCGGCTTCGGCCTCTCCTCTTTGACCCGGAAACTTGTCTTTGTTGTTCTCTTTTTTCCACTTCATCCTTCTGTTCTGAAACCAAATCTTCACCTGCCGCTCGGTGAGGCTCAGGGCGTGAGACACCTCGATCCTTCTCTTACGGGTCAGGTAAGGGTTGAACAGAAACTCCTTCTCCAGTTCAAGAGTTTGGTAGCGACTGTAGGTTTGCCTCCCATTCCGTCTTCCTGGGGCTTGAAATATGAAATAAAGCCAGAGGTTAACAGAGCTCACCACGATCGCCCCATAAAGACATTCAGATGGCTGATAATTCTTTCTGAATTTACTCATTTCCTCTGCACAATCACTAACCCATTTCAGCTCTCACACATGCCAGATCACACTCACTGAAAAGAAAGAGCGGGTAGATGTCTTCTTGCAGTGTTAAGCTGGGTAAGTTAGATTTTCCATTAGCAGGAACATATATCAGTGTACACACATACCACCCACAATAGACTCCGTAGTTTGCTTGGGATCTGTAAATAAATGTCTTCAAAGTAATAATAATTTACACACATGTCTGCTTCATTTACAGTTCATTCTGCAGGTCTGATGCAACTTTATAGCCACATCCCCCAAGAGTTAGTGGAGTAAGATATAGTATTATTACTTTGAAGTTCAATTTTTAATCTGTACATGAAGGTAAAATTGCCCTAGATCCCCTATCAATTTAATGATGTTAAAACTCTACAAACAAAATCTATATATTACTCCATGTCAGATTGGGAGGGGTGTTTACAGAAACTACACTGTTTCCTCTTGCAGCAGAGCCCATATAAACCTGACTGACATTTTCATTCATACTCATACAAGAGGACAATAACTAGGCAGGTAAAAGTATGAGAAGACACAGATAAAGTTGGGAACAATGTTGGGATGCATATCTCTGAGAAGAAATGAAAAATGAAGCTTACACCTGTGTGGAGCTAAAGTAGCCTTGTAGCCTGAACAGAGAGATCCATGAATGGAAGGGGTAATATCTACAAAGCCCTTGTGATTATGGCTGTATGTGTCTGAGCCTACAGTGGGCCTGTGGGTCAAATTACCCCCAAACCTCTAAAACCCGGATTCTGGATAATCGTGGTATGTTGTGTTTTAGCTAACCCCCCTGTCACTCTGCATGCTACTAGTGTGTGTGGTATTATCGTATTTTAGACTATGACTTATCCATCCCTCCTCGTAGCACTATTAGAGTTTGTGAAATATCTTATGTGAACGATAATTGACTTCAAAGAGCGTGTCATGTGGCTGTAATCAGCAATTCAGCGTTTAAAGGCACTTTGGAAAGCAACCATTCAGCCCTGTATGGGCATGTGCTGCAGAGTAACAGCAGCCTGCACTTCAGGTTCTATGTGCCCCATCATGTTCTCTGACTTATTTCGTTTTATAGTTTAGAGACATACTTTTGTACACCCTACGTATTTAGCACACATGCACAATCACACACAAACACACACATGTACACACACACACAGGCGGATACACAGTGACACGCGCGCACCACACGGCAACACTGAAAGAATAGGAAATAATTGTATGATTCTGACCGTGGGGTCTCATCCAAGGAAACATAAGGCTGGGAGAGGAGTTTTGATTTAAGTGGCCTTGTCCTTCTCCGGGGTTAGAGCTGCTCGACGATTTACAGTCTGGGTATTGCGCTAGGCTTGCGTCTTGTTGGGTACCATAAAGCGTTTGCCTTGGAAGGGCTTCATATCCATAAAATTTCGTTGCGTCTCCGTGGCAAGCCAAAGCGCAGGGGTTTTGCTGGTATCCAGGGTTGGAGATCCCCGTGGTCCCGTGGTGAAAAAAGTCCTGCACATGATGGGATGGGTGCTGAAAGCCCGGTGCGGCTGCTCCGGGTCCGTAAACCAGCGTGTGGCTGCGGGCAACGCTTTGTGGAAACCTGCAGTCGTAGTAAGTTGGCTCCAGTGACTCGCTGCCTTTGTATTTAGAAAAAAGAGGGTTAACAAAATAGGAGCTCATGTTTAGTTAGCATCAAGCAGACGGGCTCTCTCGCAGTAGAATATCTCCTTTAGGATGATGGCAGCCTTTTGTTTAGGGTCCCAACTCGCACAGCGCACACAAGCAGACAAACCGGAACTAGGAGAAACGCTGCCCCTTTGGACAATCTACGGCAGCTCACTCTCTCTGAGCCGTTCCTCTCATCGGATTTCTCCTCGCAGTCGTGAGTGGGGTTTTTTTTCCAGGTTTTGCAGTCTCAAACCCGGCTCATGGCATGTGCTTTGGATGTATGTTAGCTAAGGTTACAGCTGGCTCGCTCGACCGGCACAGTCACAGGCGCTGCTCTTTTCTTTCTTTTTCCTTTTTTTAGATTCCCACCCAACCACCCCCACCACAGGCTCCCTCACGCTCCTCCACCCCCCTACCCCCTCCACCCCACCCCTTCATCTTTCCATGACCGGTCAGACGTGGGCCCTACGTATATCCACCTTGAGAGAGGCTTCACTAATCATAACCAACAATCTAAGAGGCTGTAAATATGATCAATGTTAAGTTTATCACAAAAAAAACCTTTGTTACAAGCTGAACAATTCAGTTGTGAAATGGTTACGATATAAAGACGATGAAGCATGATACATTTCCTGTGTAGTCTGAATTTATAGTTTTGTTTCTTTGTATGGAGGTTATGAGGTGTTTAAAGCAGGGAAGATTCCCCCCCCCCTTTCTAAGCGGATAAACTTGCTGCTGTGATGTGGTATTTTTATTTTTATTTATTTTTTTCTCTCATGCCCTGAAGGTTATATACAAGTTCCCAGAAAACAGTTGGCCTTTCATGGGCTCCATTGGGTCAGGATGATATTTGGGAGTTTATCAACAGTATTAAAACGGTATTAAAAATAAAAACAACACAGACTCGGAGCTACTCAGTCCCCCGAGCAAAACACCGAGTTGAAGACAAAACATTCCTCGATGCAAAACCGTGTAGAGGCCAAGGCGACACATTTGGGCCAGGCGCTCCAAGGCACCGATGCACGCAAATATAAACACGACCTATGAATGCTATAGGTGCCATTTACTGACCCCGTAAAACCGACGAGGATGGGCAGTAAATCTCACACGGGGGAGTTCATAAAATTTAACATTGGATGTTTAGGTGCAATCAACGCGCACGATTCCCAGCTCAGTGCTTGCGTGGTCTCTCTCTCCAAATATCCCTGTGTGGGTTTTTGTGGGGTTACTGACGGTTTCTACACATCATCGTAAAATATGAAAGGCGCACTGGGCGAATTTATAGACCTTTCACACTCTATAAATATGCAGATTGCCAATCACTTGTTGGAGACTTTGAATTGTTGGTACAGACGTTACAACCGACACGGACTTAGGACTAAAATGGTACAGGTAGCCCTTTCTTTACTGGACATATTATTATTATTATTATTAATATTATTATTATTATTATTATTATTATTATTATTGATGCTGCTGTTTATACTTTTGTTGATTTTGTTCTCGATGGTTTGCTTTGTTGCCATTTATTTATTGCACTGATTTTATGTTACAGATGCAACTGTTTAAAAACTGCTAATAAAGTAGTCTTTGGTTGAATGTGATTTTTGGCTCTTTATTAATTGTGGATTTTTTAAATACTTTTTTTTGGAATAAAGTTTCTCAGTCTGGTTTGAATTTACAGCTTGAAAAGCAGAGGTAACAAATACAATAAAACACACAGACTATGCATTATTATATATTATGCTTAATTAGGTTTTGGTAAAAGGCTGTGCACATGTATTGCACATGTATTGCACATGTATTGCACATGTATTGCATGTAAATTGCAGATATAATTTTGCGTTTTACCACCCACAAAACAGCCGTATTAACTCATAAATTCACAGACAATGAAAGAAGCTACAAAAAAACGAGTAAATAACAAAAGCATAATCTTATTTTTTTCTGAAGTGAAAAAAATAATACTATATCTGCACAGATTGTTTGGCCAGCACAACAACCAGCTGGCTGCATTCCGGATTGCTGTTCTGTGGCCTATTACACAAAATGCGGTTGGTGGCCATATCTGTCATTTTGTCATCGATAGGTTACTCTTCACTCTTCAGCCAAGCCACAGAGCTGTAAAAAAGCTCTTCAACACACACACACTCCTCAAAACGTGGACCTACAGCGTCATCTAGTGTCGAGATGTGTCATTAAATCTGAATAACTCCACCAATCAGAGACAACTGCTATGTGGCCAGAAAGGGGTGAATGTATAGAGGATGTGTGCACCCTGTATTTTTCTTTAAATAAAGTTAAAGCAGTTAATTACTGTGGAATCTATAAAGCACGTGCCTTCGGTCTTCGTCTTGCTTGTCTGCAGACTGAAATAGTTGCTGTCCTGTCGTTTCCTGTCGTGGCAGCTGATCACTTTTATACAAGAGATAATAGCGCTCTGCAGCACTCACATTTATGCACAATGGGTATTGACTTTTCCCATCTAATTGTAGACTAATAGACGACTCATATGATGAAGTGCAGGGGGTTTTGCGGCTGGCCCAGTCAGGCAAAAGTCCCCAGAACAGTGCGCATGCTTCTCCTTTGAACGAGTCCACCACCAGCGTCCATTAAAACCATAAAGTAATTTAGCCCAGACGTCTAGCCAGTTAGTCGAGTTTGCTTTGTTGGTCTGCATTTGAGACAAACAGCCGAGCTCCAACAGGGGCTGTAAAACTGGCATTTTTGTCCAAGCAGAGCGGAAATGCACTGGATTGGGCTTTGAAATTACAGCATCCTGCCCGTATTGTTTGCCACCACAAAAAGGCAATTTAGGTCTATCCCAGGAAACAAATGCGAGACATGGGAAACTGTCTCTCGCTTAAAAAGAAACTTTTCAAATCTGGTCTCAGATTTTCTGATCGCCAACGAGTCTGGCGATGCAATTGACGTTTAGTTAGAAGTTGAATTTAATTGCCTAAGTGGTTAATGTTTTTTTAATACTCTTTCGGAAACTGCACAGATGTGGTTGGTGAGCTACTTTCAACTCATATAGGGCATTGACCTAATAAAGAAATAAAGAAATAAATATGGTAAAAACCTCGTGCATTCATCTCTGTCCCTATAAGAATATTATATGAACAATTTAAAAAAGGATCAATTATTTTAAGCCAGCATTTAAAATGTTTTAATACATTTTAAAAACTTAAAGAGACGTACTTTTGGGAGAAATGTATATTTTTTTTACTATGTATTTTGTTATTGATATAAAACATAATTAATTCTGCGTTGTGAGTTTTTTTTTTCATGTCTACTTACTCTCCTAAAATGGATAACGTCTAAAACGGTACACATGTGAGTGTTTGCAACTAAGAAGCTGTAATTAAGACTCAAGTGCAAAGCGATGCCAAGCAAAATTAAAACAATGTTGTCCCAGCAAAGCCTTAAATAAGCTACGCCAAGCTTTCTATATCGCCATTATTTGTAATAGCAGAGCTCATTTAGGCCTTTAATGTAATGGGGGCACACTCAGCGGCCAAAACTGTGTACTTAAAAATGTGGAGGAATAGTTATTAATAAATCATCCGTCTTTTGCGTCATGTAGCTTTGGTGGGGTCCGTTTTCCTCTTGGTTTGAAATTCAGAAATTTTTGTATCCATTTATTTATTTTCTAGTAAGGGGTAATATTGTTTTTGATTCCCCTGTACAGTCGTGTAGTCTGCTAAATCCGATCGCAAACACACAGTCTGCAAAGCCACAATAAACACAGAAAACAAGAGCTTGGGATTATGGTTATATTTGCAGAGGTCTATATCTACACTCTATAATTAAACTCGTAGGCTACAGTCAAAAAAGGAGAAAGAAATTGTGCACAAATACAGCTACAACTATCACAAAAATACAAGACAGACATGTCGACCGCAGATGTTGCTGTACAAAATACTACACCTGCACAACAGCGTACAAAGGAAATAAACATGAAAGAAAACATTCACAGCATAAATTATGGTTTTTGTGAAATTCAAAGGAATTCAAGTATTCTCTTACTTCGGACAGTTTAAGCGTATCCAAACTGCGCTTCTTTAATTTCTTTTACAAAAACACATATCTCAAAGTGAAAGCAGAATGTAATTCTCTCCTTAGAAGTTTTCCTTTTTCTTTTTACTTTCTTTTTTTTCTACTTAAACGCTCGACACATAAATGTGCACTAAAAATAATATTCGGCATCAAACAGTCTGGAAGTTAAGGTTAATACAAAAAAAATCCAACAAAAGTGATAAATATAAGGACGAGAGGGGCGCTTGTCGTGTGTTTTGGTACATCTGTGCTGTCCATTAGACTAGTGGTTATTGTTGGTTGTTTTGTCACTGTAGTCCACATTATTGGTCTTTGCTGTCGGTCTTTTCTTTGTTCATCTTCTTCATCTTCATTCTCCGGTTCTGAAACCAGATTTTGACCTGCCTCTCGGTCAGATTCAGCACTCTGGCGACCTCGTATCGTCGGTCTCTTGTAAGGTACATATTGAACAGGAACTCCTTTTCCAGTTCGAGAGTCTGGTACTTTGTGTAAGGACATCGCTTCTTCCTTGTGGAGCGGGCGTGTATCCAATTTGCCACAGGGTTATCTGCAAATACAAACAGCAATAATAATAAAGACAGACTAGCAATGCAAAGCTAAATTGTGAAACAGATGACATCCACATTAAGTGTTCGGCCTTTTAAAAAAATAAAATGAATGAGCCTCTGGATTTATAGGAAATCTGTGGACTCATCAGAAAGTGCAGCAAACTGAAAACAATGCCAAGGCAGACACAAGTTTGGGTGTACGTCGTTAAAGCTAAACTGCCAGTTAACATTTTAAGGAAAGATTCTCAGTCTTACACTTTCCAAGCCTCCACTGATTTGCTTTCTTGTCCCCTTAACTTGTGAGTAACACCGTCGTAAAATACTCAATGCGCTTATTCACTTTATTGGCCCATAAAATGGCCCGTGGTTCAAGCCTTTACAGGTCCGTGGTGAAAGTCCTCGAGTATGTCCCTACATTCCTCAAGTTGTCTGAAAAAAAGACAACTTGGACCCAGAGAAGAGAGCAGATAGTCATATGCATCCATACACATGTATGTAATCTTTTCACTATGCGAGAATCGTTTTTATTTTATTTTATTCCAACTGGGGTCAAACAGAGCCAAAATGTGGCTATTCCACACAGGAAGGGCCTATCTAACAACACAGGACTTAAATTCGGCTTACAGAGTTTGCTGTGCCATCTTTAATAGCACGGGGTCAACATAAAGTCTTAAAAATGCACCATATGACGAATATGGATTCTTAAGTGAGTTTAGGCCGTTCACTTTAGAACACCTTGCATGTGTTTTAAGCTTATGCAACATCCTCCCAAATTCAACGTCTTCCTGTAGGTTTGAGTCCATGTTTACAACCCCGTCTGGTTTTATTGCCCCAATATTAGCCCAGAAGCATTTGTCTTTTATAGTTCCTAAAGCTTGCTCCCTATAGCAGGGGGCGATTCAGAGCTGAGCTGAAAAGGGAAGAATGTAGCAGTTTATAATTTTACTTTAAGCAGGACGTTAAAATGGCTCTGAGCAAAAGCATATTTAAAGATATCCCAAAAACATAACACCCACCGGGCTGTAAAAAGATCGTATAGGCGCTTGAACTTACTCGGATCTAGCTCCGGTTTCTCATCTTTATGTTTTCCTGAAGCCATGAGCTCCGACTCGGGAGAGGGGAGATTCTGCTGCGTCTTGTCTCGCATGTCAGTGGATGAGCAGTACAGATAATCCGTGTAGGTCCGTCCGCTGGAGCCGAGACACTCGCCGGCTCTGTGTTCTTGAAATGCATCGGGCTTCAGCCCGTAGTGCCTGCTGTTCCCCGGATAGCCATGGAAAGGCACGGCGCCTGATATCGGCTCCAGCCATGACCGCACATATCTCGAGTCTGTGCCTAAGTGAGGTTGGTGACTGTATGGATGATAAACCACTGATGACTGGGAGTGTACAGGGGCCCAGGAGGTGGAGAAGACGGGTGGCTTGGGTGCGAAGCTGCAGGAAGGATAGTCAGCACACTCCGGTACTAGCGACGTCGGACGAGGACCGGCTGGGTGCGAACCGGGCGCCGAAAAACGAGTTGCAGTAAGGACATCCTCGTTTTCATGGTTGATCAAGGAGTCCACATAATAATTACTTATGGGACCCGTGGTCGACATGTCGAAGCTTCCTCGACTCTTTTACATGCATCCGATTATTATATGGAGTGTATGTGTACTTTTTTATCTAGCCATAGAACAATCAAGGCAGGTAATTATTTCTCAACGCTTCCCTGGCTGCTATTGGCTGCCTCACCAACACGTGATTATATTTACCCCCACAAAAATTGTACAGTGGATCAATGCGCCACTTATCTTGGGATACCAGTGCACATAAATCGGATTAAAGAATATGATCTTTTACTATTTTTTCTTGGAAGCACAGAAGCAATTCCAAAAACTATGTTCCTCAATGAAGAAAATACGGATTTGTAGTTCCAGTAGTGGATCTACCTCTAGTCGCATAACAGACCTGCGCACATTACGTCTAAGAGCAAGGCACTATTTGATGGTGTAATCAATCTTTGTCTGGCAAAATCTACCGTAGCGCCATGCTGTTGCAAGGGATAGTATTACAGCGTTTTACAGTGTTTACCGAATCGTTTACTCTTATATCTTTATTAAACCACGCTTTAAAGCACGTTTGATAAAGCGGAGGTGTTAGAGTTTCCTGCGGCATGCTGTTTATTTCTTATTTAGTAGAAAAGCCTCCACGGTGGCTAGATTTAGCTGGATTGGATATTGAAGAGACTGAATCAAAAATACGAGGATGTAGCATACGCCACTAATAAAGTTTGCACTGTTTTAACGAGGATACAGCAAAGATTTCCTAAATGGGATCTGCAAAGATAGGAGAGGAGGGGATTCAGATTCTTGACAAGCAGCCCACTACTGCGCGCTATATTCGGCTAGTGACCGTTCATGTTTTTATGCCCATCAATAAATTTTAACGAGGACCATTTGATTGTTCATAAACGTGTCGTTAATAAGACTGCATCCGAGTTCTTCGCTCAACATTAAACCGGCACCACCAACACCACCACCACTATGAGTATCTGAAACAGTTCATATGAAACAAGAAGGGCCGAAGACAGCAGAGAGGACATTGGAAGCAGAAGAGGTAAAATGGTTCGTTAAAAGGCTAACTATGAAAGCTTTAATGGCAAGGGTAATGTTACTGTTGTATCCAGTGGCATGAGTGTGCTGTTTTTGCCCTGCAATGCACATAGGTAGCTTGTCAGTTAGCAGGCAGTGAAACAAGAATGGATTCTTAAATAGAGATGCAGAGACACAACAAATAGAAGAGGATCAACTATACGGTGATACAGGAGCAACTAAATTAGCCACCGGCGTCATACAAAAGAAAATACAATGCATTTGCGCAGGGGGGATGAGGTAGATAATATAGACGATGAATTATTAATTACTAAAAGCTGCACACATTCCTATGTGCGTGCATGCGCGCGCGCGCGCGCGCGCGCGTGTGTGTGTGTGTGTGTGTGCATGCTTTTACCCCAGTGTTATATTTTTGGACTATTTAATCTGTTTTATATAGTATTTATTCTTTTATGTGCAACTTCGGGTTTAATGTTTCAAATAATATAGCTTCTGCTGTGGACCAGTTGTTTATAAAAGGAATTGAACTGGCAAAAAAAAAAAAAGGTTAACTGATTGCAACCTTTAAGACAAGAAATCCATTTTAGGACGTGCAAAGCTGACAGTTATGTGCAAACGAGAAAATATGTGGTGTGGAAGAACAAGTCACACTTCGCTGTGGCAAAATTATCTCAAACTGGGCTAACAAAAAGAAAGAAAGAAAAAAGAGCGAAAAAATGATTGTAATAAAATGATAATTATCTCAATTTGCAACATCTGTAGCATTGGCGTTTAAAAACGAGCCTTTGTCAGCGCCAAGCTAAGGAATAAATGATGCCGGTAATTATCCTAGATCAGCTAGAGTCAAAATTCATTTTTACATTTGTTGATTAACCGACACGATATTCAACATTTCGACTTCGTGGTGTAAAACAACGTGCATCAAATCATATACGCAGTAGGAAGTGCCACGTTTGTCCTCGCTGCTGAGTTCAGATTCAACCATGAAATTTAAAAGACCAGACGGCGGACCTTAACCCGGATAACTCCAAAGGGTGTCCTGGTGTGTGGTGATGAATGCGCAGCTCTGAGCCTAGTTATTGTCCACCCACAGGTTAATCGAGACAAAGAAATTTACCAATTGTACTAATCAGTTATTTTATTCATTTATTTTTTCTGGAGGTTTAACATTTGCTGTCTGTTGATTTCAGATATTCCAAGTATAATGAAATAGTACTCAGTGAGCAATTATTACCATCTGATCGTAAAGACGGATTAGAATATATCCTGTATCGATGTCTGCAACAATGCACTAATATCATTTTTATTGTTTTGAAGTGTGCTTTTATTTCCGTGTGTGTGTGTGTGTGTGTGTGTGTGTGTGTGTGTGTGTGTGTGTGTGTGTGTGTGTGTGTGTGTGTGTGAGTGTGTTAAAACCACTGAAGTTAGATTAGCTGCTTCTGAAGAGATTAAAGCCTCAAACACAGAGTGGCTGTTAAAACCTGCCTACAGGCTCTAATCCGGGCTAATGGACGCACCCCCAATCTCCACACACACTCGAAAAAGGAAAGAGAAAAGATGGCGGGGGGGGTTGTTAAGGGCATTCCTTAATTTCTAAACACAAAGACCTCATTTGTTGAGGGTAAAATGGAAAAAAGGCGATGTAGAAGAACGAAAGGTCAAAAGAGAGGAAGGATGTTTCGAGGGGGAGTGAGCGGGGGCGTGAGAGAGAGATGGATGAAGATGGATGAGAAATGCCACAATGAGAATTACAGACGATGCTCAGAGCAAAGACAGACAGAGGAACTGAGAAAGAGCTAAATTCAGACTAATCTTATTTTCTGAACCCAGACCTCCATCTGACCTGCGGTCCTATGGCTGAAACCTTTTAGTCTGGCTCCAAACTGCTCATTCTTTGATTGACTTGATAGACCTGCTGGGACAAGACAAATTCAGGTTGTCCTCCCACTCTTCACGCTAACGTACGAATGTAGATACTAGCAGCATGCCCGAGAGCACCTCTGGCTGCTTTCCGGGTGCAGAATTACTTTCAGTAACAACTTCAGTCAGAGTGCTTTTAAAAAGCCGGATTATTCCTTTGACATGTTCTGCATGCAGAACCACTAAATGCTGCCTCAGGACTATAACGTCAGAAAATATCGGTAAAACTGATGATACCAATGTCATTTAAATGACATTCACGACATTCCACAGATCACGAGTGTCTGGATCAAAGGTTCGTTAAATCCGTCGTGCTATAAATGAATGTTTGCTAAACCTCCCAGCCTGGAAACTGTGACATACGTTCAGATGTTCACAGATGTGCCACATTTATGCCACTTGTTATATCTTTTGCCCTTTTATAAATCTCTTATTAGTAACTGTAAATTAATCCTGTAAATTTAGATGAATAAACATGTCATCATTTTTGTGTCATAATTCAGAAACCAAGTGATTCATCAGGTAGAGGCTATCTAAATAATGTCCAATGCTTTTAAATGTATTTCTCAGGTGTTTCAGGTGGACGATTGTTTGGTTTAGATGATGGAGTTTAGCTCAAACATTCAGATTGTTGTACAGCACAGAGCTCCCAGCACTCGCACACTCTTTATCTACTGTCAACTTTATATCATTTCTTATCAACTGGCTCTCTGCAACATACGGATTGCTGTCATTGTAGAAAACTATATTAAAGAATTTAAATTGTCATAATTTTTGGATGTTACAAAAGCAAAAACACATAAATATATTGTTGAAGAAGTGATTTAACCACTATGTCACCAGGGGTGCATACAGGGTTAGTGCTGGGTTTTTTTGGTGTTATAATTTTTATGTGAAACAAATAAAATTAGTGTTAATGTTCCACAGATATCGTTAGCTTAGTTCTATAAATTTTGTCGACATTAAGACAAATAAAGAGGACAGTGATAATCCCGGTCTCCAAACCGTTTGGAGGAAGTGTCAATGTAAGTAAAAAGACCCTATATACACCCGATACACACACACACACACACACACACACACACACACACACACACACACATATATATATATATATATATATATATATACACACATATATATTTATACATTATTTAATTTAATTAAATATATTTAATTTAATTCTGCCCCTTGGATGACCCCTGGGCCTCCAATACTGAGTTGGATAAGCAGTTAATAAGATGAATGGATATTTGATTATATTACATATACTATAAAGAATTTGAATCCAGCTGCACTCAAATCAATTTGAAGTCCACAACATCCATCCATCCATCCATCCATCCATCATTTTATCAAAAAATCTGGGATGGAGTCCAGTAGGGGGCGCGTTATGGAGTAGACGCACAAACCACGAGGTCCAAATTATTTGTTAAATTACTTTATGGTTCACCTATTGTGGTCAATTCAGAGATTCCTTAAGCTTTATTAAGAAAGTCAGCATTGTTTTAGCTGTTGTTTTTTTTCCCGTCTTTTTGGCTTATCCCGAAGTGAAATGCCTCCCAAGCAGTCTGCTAAAGGAGCACAGGCTAGCTGCTCAGAAACTGCTAGCAAAACTACTGTTGACCCGGCGACACTGCTAGCTTTCCGCGACATTGTCAAAGAAGTGATTCAGGAGGAAAATGACAACCTACAGGAGGAGATTAAACAAGCAATTTCGCCCATCCAAACCGCTCTTGACGAATGCACTGAGAAGCTGGGCGAACACGAAGAAGGCCTGAATAATCTGGATAAGCAGCTAGAAGTTATGGAGACATGTTTCGCAGATCTGAGTAACCAATACAAGAAGTTACTGCTGAAAATGGACAACTTGGAGAATCGGGGAAGACGATGTAACTTGCATATATTAGGAGTGCCTGAGGGAGCCGAACAAGGGAATCCCACTAAATTTGTTGCTGATCTGTTGCACGTTGTACTGGGTGGTCCCGGCGGTTTGGAGCAGGCTCCGATCCTGGACA
>VUQG01020098.1:0-12317 GCA_015106755.1 Etia nguti
GACTGAAGGAGAAGGCCATTCAGCCTGTTAGTTAGTAAATAATCAGGGATGATCCAGAGAGGTGGACGGCCCTTTTCACTAGAATATAAATGAACATTCTCCCACGACTACTGGACTTATTTCAGTCGGTACCCAACGAGGTACCAAAGACTCTACTTAGAACACGGGACAAAATTTTCTCCTGGTTTATGTGGAACGACCAGAGGCCGAGGATCAAATCTGAAACTCTACAACTACCAGAACATACAGGAGGTGCCAAACATTCAAACAAATTCCACCTGTAGTCTGCAGCCGTGCCATGGATTGTGAGGCTACGTGGAAAAACTTGGAAAAGTATGTAGAAGGAAGGTTGATTCAAAGTCCTGCTGGAGATGGAGACAGACACTGTGACCCCCCAACAATAAACTTGTGGCATAATATTATACGAACATATAAATGAAAGGGAGAGCTGGGAGTACTTGGATGGGTGGATTACGACAGGTACTTTACTCCAAATACTTAGGAGCAAAGTGAATATCAGCACTGTGCAGTAATAAAAGATGAGAATTTACAGTTTTTCATTATGAGATCAGGACAGATTCAGAAGAAGAAGAAAGTAAAGTTAATTAGTAAACTCAGATAAAAGTAGCATTATTGGAACCGTAGCAGGAATCTACAATTCAAAGAAATATAGAGTAACATCTACATGATACCAACAGCAGGTGGAGGGGAAAGGGACAGAAATGGGAGAAAGAGCAAGGTGTAGACATTCCTGCAGAGGACTGGTTGGATATACGGAGAACATCGTTGGAAGAACTGGATACGATTCTTTGTCAGCCCCAAAAACAAGAGTAAGTTTGTCTGTGGATCACAGCCGTGGAGCAGGAAACCACTGTCACGCCTTCTGGCTCCGCCCTACCAAGGTCATGTATGATGCTGTATTTACACCATGAGATATATTTGCACACACATTTGTGTCCTTATATGTATATTTATGTTTACATTTATACCTATAGCTCTATATTTATCTTAATATTTATCTATCATACCTCTGTTTCTACACTTCATTTTACATGAGTGTTTGACGTTTGACTGTATATTTGCTGCTATGACAACAACTCCCCTCTGGGATTAATAAAGTCTGTCTGACCTGATTTTGTCATGGTCCCTGTGCCTGCCCAGTCAGCCCAGCGTGGCCACAAATGTTTTGGTTTTGTCTCCCCTCTCTTGCTCTCTCCCTCCTGTCACTCTGCCTGGGCGGAGCTCAGATTGAGCTCCCGCCCTTGGCCCACGCACCTGCAGCTGATCACCGGTGATTCCTCACTATTGTTTGCTGACGCTTCATAAGGCAGGGGTGCTGAGCTACTCGTTGGTGGAATATTGAGTAACTCAAGTTAGTGTTTGCCCGGCTCTGCAGAAAACTATTGTTTCTTGTGCTTGCTTTGGCGTAACTCTCGTCTCTGTATACAGATTTCCCGGACCCGTCTGGTACCGTGACCCCTGGACCCCTGAGTGTGAGTGAAGCTGTTCGGTGTGGAGTTTTGTGTGCAAGGAGCGAGAGGAGCGGAGCGTGTGTGAAGTTCTTGTGTTTCCCTGACTCTGTGGACCCTCAGAACCCTGGTCTTTTCCCCCACATGTATATAGTGCCCCCGGTGTGGATTAATAAAGAACCGTTAAATTGTATCTCTCAGTCTGCGCCTGAGTCCGTTCCGTCCGCCCTGACAGATTTAGGTTGAAGGGATGGAAACATTGTGTCAAGAGAAGACGCATCTCTTTTTAAAAGCCATTACGAGGAGAAGGTACGAATCTGATTCTCCAACGCAGGAGGCTGAAAGAGGAATTCATCTTATGGAGCAACTGACAGGCAAGACAAGACTTCAGGAAGAACGGCGTCGAAAGACGTGGAAGAAAAGGACCAAATTCATGTGTCAACGACTTGTTTTTCCCTCCTTCCTTTGTTTTTTTTTTTTTTACTGAAATGGAAAATTAATAAAAATACATGACTGTATGAAAAAATTGATGTAAACTGATATTCGCTTTGATTTGCTTTGTTTTGATTTGTGTTCATTTTTGTATTTTTTTTATTCCTTTATGGCGTCTAAAAACTGAACAGGTGAGGCAGCTCTCTCCTCCTCAGCTTCATCCTGGTTTGTGACGTCCCCGCCCCATGCTTCAGTAACTGTCAGGAGATTTCCTCACAGAGTCAAACAGGAAGAGGAGGGAAAAGGAAGGAGGACAGTTTCACAGAGAAGGAAACTGAAGAGGCCTCAGACATGACTGAGACAGCGTCATCAGAACTGAACAGCCACGCAGAGAGGGCTGATGAACAATCACGCTCCTTTAACCAAACTTTATTTTTCAGTAAAATCCAAAAAACCCTAAAATGTGTCACTACGAGGACGACGACGTCAGAAAACACTGAAGGACTGAAGTCAGTTTATATAAAGTCAGACAAACCTGAGAAAAGTTCACTTCCTTTTTCTGTTCAGACGCTAAGTCGGTTCAGTTTACTGCACCTATGACATCTCCCATCACACTAATGCGCCTGAGTCCGTTCCGTCCGCCCTGACAGATTTAGGTTGAAGGGATGGAAACATTGTGTCAAGAGAAGACGCATCTCTTTTTAAAAGCCGTTACGAGGAGAAGCTCCGGTCGTGGCAGATGGCCCCGCCCCTCCCTGAACCTGGTTTTGCCGGAGGTTTCTTCCTGTTAAAATTGAGTTTTTCCTTCCCACTGTTGCCAAAGTGCTTGCTCACAGGGGGTCATATGATTGTTGGGTTTTTCTCTGTATGTATTATTGTAGGGTCTACCTAACAATATAAAGCACCTTGGCGCTGTATAAATAAAACTGAATTGACTTGAGAGCTGCTTATTATAAAACACATGTTTGTCCTCAGATCATGACTCTGGGAGTGGATCTAAAACTGATCTGGTTGCAGTTTTTAGCAGAGCTTAAATACCAGCTGACCTTATGAATGTATGACTCCCTCCGTGAGCTCTGTAAGTGACATGTGCATAGGTAAAGTATGAAGGGGTTAGCTGAGTCACTGAGTGCGTGGTGTTACAGATGTGGTTTTCACCACAGACTGTACAAAAGATGAACGTAGCGCCAGGGTGGGCGAGTGGCCACCAGGGGGCGGTATCCATGGTTACAACATTTCTTCTGGTCCTGTAGAAGTAACCAGCCCTCGGTGACCTCACTGCTGAGTTTATTCATACTGAATAAAACTTGAAGCCAGTTTTGGAAGCTTTGGTCAGAAGGACTTTCCTGCACATGCTATCTGGCTGCTGGGCTGTGATTGGTGATTCCTTAGGGTACAGCTTCACGGTCAGATCCACGCCTCACTCGGTGTCACACAGGTGACTTCCCCTGCTCATGCTGACTTTAGAGGCGTGCGCAGCGGGACCGTTATCCTGCACTCTCGTGCAGAGACAGAGAGTGACAGGCTGTGCGTGGCGTGGAGATTGTATATATGCGTCACGCCCTGAGATGAGAGCACAGTATCTCTGTCACCAAATCACCAGACCACACTGTGGACGATGGCGACATTTCTTCTGCCGCCACATTTTTAGACTTGACAGGCAGAGAGAAACTCCACTGCCAGCTAGACTACTGCAGGCGCACCGTGCATGCTGGGATCTGCACCGATCAAACACAGACGCATAAATCATGCTTAAGTGCATACGCCTTGCATTTGTGATGGTTTCCACAGATTTAGCGCCTGTTTCAGCTGTGATGGCTCGTGAAGCTCTCTACTGCTGATGGATGCTGCAGGGTCACATCTGTGACCTTTGACTTGTGTCATATGATCAGCTCCTCACGGGTTTCACCGACGATCCCTCAGACAGCGGTTGGCTTCCACCGCCTGCCTTGGCTGGGCCTCCCGGACAGAAGGAGGAGAAACTGGCGTGTTTTGAAACACACTTTCACTTCCCGTGGTGGAAGGCTATTTTCATCCTCCGCTCGAGTTCCTCCTTATTTCTCTGATTCCTACGGGGAAACTCGGGGGCCTCCACAAAACACAGAGACGCAAACATAACGGCTGAGTTTGGACTGAGCGCCAGCTGTTTGTAGAAAAACAGGCTTTTATACCGACACCTTTCAAAATAAAATCTTTATTTCTGCTCTGACACTTTATTTTTCCAGACTTTCATTCCCTTTTTTTTACTTTAGAAAACAGATTAATTTTTGTGTTTGTATTTTTAAAAACTCCCTATTCTGTATTATTGCTTTAATTCTTACAATTTTATCTTGTTCTTCTTTTATTTTCATTTCATTACTGGTTGAGTTTACTGTCGTAACACAGAAATATCACAAACCTTTTGGAAAATTACATTTTATCTTAATAAAAGCTTTTATTTTGTAAAACTTATTTTTGTTGGGATATGTCAAACTGCGGCCGAGTTTACAATAAAAAGAACAAAATCTGGGGTTAAGATCAGCCTTGTCAGTTATACCAACACTACTAAAGTACTACACACGGACTGTGACATCGCTGTGTACGCCGCTGCTTGCCTCCTCATGAAAACCTCTGCATTAGCGCAGATGCAGGAGCAGCAGAAGGTGGAACAGGAGACAAAGCCGTGGTGGAGTTTTTTCAGGGAGAGCTGCTGCATCTCCGTCTCTGTAATCTGAGAATCTCTGAGCTCCTATTCTATCACTGAAATGGTGCTAAAGACCAACGTGCCTGTGCCCCCGTGTCTTCAGCCCAGGTAGATGCACGACAGCGGGGGGGGCGTCACTCTCGTCACGTCCCATGGGTCACGAGAGCAAGCAGTCTGTTGGAAGGTAGCGAGGTGCCTCCTGCTAGCGTGTATGGCTCTGATGTTAGAGGTTAAAAAGAGTAGGGCCTGTAAGAGTGATAAATGTAGGATTTAATGTAGAAGTGAGCAGTGGCGTTGGTTTGAGCTGATGTTTTGGGTCCGTTTGCAGGAAGATTTCTTTGTAAAAGTGGGGAAAACTAACCGGTCAAACTTTCCTCCAATGACTCCTCTGAAAGCAGCAGCCCACTGTTTGTGTTGCTGATTTAACCGTCAGCAGTGCTCGGTGGTTTTCCTGAGCGGGAAACAACACCAGCTTCAGACCACCTGAGTGCTCTCCAGGGGAAACCGGCAGTTTGGCCTGAAGAAATTAAGACAAACAGCAGTGGAGGCGTTTCGTGGCGCCGTGATGTCTTCTTCTGTGGTAACAAGGCTTAAATGAAGAGAGGTCCCATCGTGGTTTTACCATCTCTGTGTTTTTATGCTTAGACACGACCCTGAACTGAGGCTATGATAAAATAAACCTTGTTCATCTCACGCATCCCCTTAGTTCTTCCTCTGTCTGAAACTTGTTGTTCTCTGTTCTGATTGGCTGCCCCCCACAAACAGAAAGTTTGCACAGCAGTGAGTACACGCCCCCTCTCTGTGACATCATCATCATCAAAAACCGTGATAAACTGAGTGCTGAGAGCAGCCTGAGCTTTAGACTCTGGATTACTGAACACTGAAAACACAAGCAGAAACCACAGCACCCTGAACACATAGACACCGAATACACAGCAGATAATGAGGGCAGAGGACACAGGTGAGACTCACAGGTAAGGCTAAAAACACAGCGAGGTGAGGGGAAGTAAACAAAGGTCACCACAATAAAACAGGAAATAACCAAACAGGGGAACATCAAAGACTGAGACCTGAAAGATAAGGAAGGCGGAGCTCTATAACGACAGATACCCAGTGACATCACTAAGAGTACAAACACCTGTAAATGGTAAATGGCCTGTATTTGTATAGCGCTTTACTTAGTCCCTAAGGACCCCAAAGCGCTTGAAACTACATTCAGTCATTCACACACACATTCACACACTGGTGATGGCAAGCTACAATGTAGCCACAGCTGCCCTGGGGCGCACTGACAGAGGCGACACTGTAAGTGAGGATAAAAGCACAGGTAATACACGAAGGTGAGAAAAGTAAATCTAAAAGACTCGAAGTCTAAAACATAAAACCCTGAAAACAGCTGACTCAGGATCATGACAGAGTGAGCTACCAGAAACCACTGGGCGAGAGAGTGGTGGTTTCCATCTTTTATTTACAGTCTGTTCGATCTACTATAGTGGTTCATACAGCGCGTTCAGATCAGTGTGACGGGTCTGCAGGTTACTGCTGTGTGTGCGTGTGTGTGTCATAGAGGAGCTCTCTCACACACATACACACTAACTGTGAATAAAGGTTTTAGTTTTCACTATAAGTGCAGTTTGTTTTCTTTGGGTCACGTGACTCGTGCACATTTTTTTTTTAAGGGACGTGAACCGGTAAAGCTTTTAGTGACGTCACATCGCTTTCACCTGTCTGCCGCGGCTGTGGCGGGCAGGAAGTGCTGGTTTGCTCATATTTGATGCTTCCTGCTTTCTGCGCACTCAGGTCGGCCCCACGCGCCCCTCCGCTCCGCGTGTCTGTGGGAAGCTGCAGCCGCTGGGTGGAGGTCTGGCTGTGTTGGGGGAGGAACAGGAATCAAACAGGTGTCCGGTCAGCTCCAACAGCCCGCAGGAGGAGGAGGAGGAGGAGGAGGAGGAGGAGCAGGGCACGTGAACACTGAACACTGTGCACGCGGGGCTTCGTGTCCAAACCGACTGTGATGGAGAGCCGAGAGCCCGCAGCCTCCTGACCGACAGCGGAGCTCACAGCAGGAGGAGGTGACCGACAGCTCCGCGCTGTAACAGGTGTGTCTGAGGAGCGCGGGTCACCCTCGCCCCCACACCGGAGCAGGAGCTCCGTCTCCTCTACTGGACATCCCAGAGGCGCTCACTCGTGTTTCTGCAGCAACATAGGAGGAGGAGCAGGAGAGGGAGAGGAGAGGAGAGGGGAGACTTTTTTTCAGACGGTAATTTAAAAACGGAGGAGGGGTGCTCTCCTGTAGGACACGGTTAGCGGATCTGCCCGGTGTCGGCCGTGTTTGATCTCACCGGGTCCGGACTCGTTTCTCCCCCGGGTGCGGAGGCAGGGAGCCGTCGCGTGTCAGGTGGATCAGTGAGAACCGGACTGTGAGCGGATTCGCGCACGGCATAGCGGAGCGGCTCTCCCTCCCGTCCCAACCGGTTATCATGGCAACCAGGACAGCCGGGAGCGCGGGGGACACGGTGACCGCCCCCGCCCTGCAGCGGGCCCGGCCCCCCGGGGCTCCCGCGGAGGAGTTCCAGGACTGGTGCCTGCGCACGTACGGAGACTCCGGTAAGACGAAGACCGTGACCCGCCGCAAGTACAACAAGATACTGCAGACGCTGCTGCAAGGGGACGAGGAGAACAGCCACGCGCTGTTCCTGCACGAGAAGAGCGGTAACCACATCAACGCCAAGTTCAAGTTCTGGGTCAAATCCAAAGGCTTCCAGGTCGGGACGCTGGCAGACGCCAAGGGCGGCTCCGCGGGCGGCCCGGTGCTCTACGTGCCCATCAAGGCGGCGACGGTTAGTGACGGTTCCTCTTTCTCCCACAGCTGTGTGTGTGTGTCTGTGTGTGTGTGTGCTTGTCAGTATCAGTGTGTGTGAGAGAGGTTTTGAGTGTGTGTGTGAATCAGGAAGTGAGAGTTAAGCTGCACTTCACCTGGCTCAGTGCCACCTGTTCCACCTGAGCTCAGTTACAGAGTAAAGCCAGCAGAACTATTCAAACTACTGAAACTTTATTTATACAGGACATATTCAGGATAGATTTGGTTTTACTAAAAACAAAAACAAAAACAAACAGTAAAAGTGAGAGGTGATGATGCTGTTTGAGGATACAGATGATGGAATATTTATTCATGTCTGCATCCCTGCACACATCAGTCATCCCAACACATGATGCTCTTTCTGAATGATTTCTCTTTATAATGAATCCTGCGTGTCTTTTTTATTTCCATATACAAACCTCACGTTTCCTGTTCACAGTATAAATGTTTGGCTTTAAACTTGATTTGTGCTGTGAATGTGAAAAGTTTGAATTTATCTGGATGTCACACTGATGATTACTGGCTGATGCTGGTGAATGTGCCCGCGAGGCGTTCATTAGTCGGATTAATCTCATTAATTGGATGTTCAGATGATTGAGGCCTTTTCTGTGTGTGTGCGTGCGCGCGTGCATGGCACTGCTGTCCGGATGCCTAATGAAGCTGAAATAGGCTAAAACGCTGCAATATAATATAATCACTTCTCTTTACAACAAACACCTGACCAGGTGCACAGAGGCGTGCTCTTCCTGAGTAACTCCTCTGCTTATCCAGACACACAGCTCCCAGTGAAAATGTAAAACGGTCAAAAAATAAACATATGAATAAATAAAATACAAGAAAACCCAAAGGTCAGTGCTGGAGTGGAAAGGTCTGCTACATTTGAACTGGATCATTTTATAAACCTGTTTCACTGTTAGTGTTTACATTACACCCCATAACGATTCCACACCTGAACTCTGAACATGTGGATGCTATCAGGTTAAAATGATTCTGGCACTTTAACAAAGCTACAAACAGCTGCTGCATCGACTGTACAAACATCATAACTGACTGACGGGGTCGTTTTATGAAGTTTAGACAGTCTGAAACGTAAATATGATTTCAAATCCATGGATGTCTTCTTAGGTTTTTCTTTTAGTTGAGCTAATTCCACAATAATCCAAAGTGCACGATTGAGAAGACACTGCAGGAGAGGAGGGTTCATTCAAAGCCCTGCATTCAAGGAAAACTCAACTAAAACCATGTTAGTTCATTAAAAACGAAACCAGCTCTGAAACAATAACAGAGTGATTTTAAAATTCAACAGCAAACTTAGAAAAATTCAGCCCCCCCCCCGATCAGCTGCTTATTTAATACAGTCCATATTTTTCTGAGCGGCGGCGCGGTCTAAGTTCAGGTGAGGTGGATAACGGGCACGTCTGCTCAGCTGGCGCGCTCTCAGTCACTGACGCTGAAAATCAAACCCTGAAGTCAAGCGTTACACCCGTGTGGACGTCCTGTGGGAAGATTAATGAGCTCATATTCACACATTTATGACGTTTTGTGGTTTTTAAAAAACACACGCTGCATATAAAACATCCCGGTGCCCACCAGCGAGGTTTTGGGCTTTCACCGGGAATGTGACTGAAAATATTGTAACCTGTATTTATTTTTTTTAAAGTGGGTTTAATCCACTTGAGCTTGAATAGATCTTTGTTTGTGGAGTAAGAGTAAGTACTTCAGTTCAATCACAACAACCGTCGCCTTATATTGTAAGGTAGACCGTATAGTAATACACAGATGAATTCTGCTTATGCTCACTGAAAGCAGGGATGACCCCGATATAACGACTATCCACAGACTGTGGAAGGCTCTCCATCCTGACTTTGCGCCCTCAGCGGCGATGACTGTTTGATTGTTCCCCCTCTTTGTCCCGATGTTACAACATTGCCGTGGATCTTCTGATGTGTTAGTGACTGTGGGCTGATATCAGATGTATTTTTTGGGATCATCCAGGAGTAAAAACATAATTTATACAATAATAATTTATCGATATTCAGTAGAAACTCTTTAATGACTTGGTCATAGTAAAGTTTTCATTCTAGGCATCACCTGAACAGACTTGATTTAGATTTGTTTTTCACACTTTGTGACACTGTAGCACCTAAACATCATTGCTGTTGAACGTTAAACAGCTCCTGGGCACGTTGCTGCACAGTATCAGCTCTGTGTGTGTGCATCGTCATGCAGCAGGAGGAACCCATCACAGCGTGACAAGCTCCAAGCATTTCATCCTGATACCTGAGGGCAATCAGGATGCTGGTGCCTAGCCTGTACAGATCTGTGTGTCCCTCCATGGGTATGCCTCCCCAGACCATCAGGTGTGTCAAATGTGCTCAGGTGAACCTGCCGGGCGGTGAGCCCACCGGAGGGCGTCCGGCCCTCAGGCCACCCTGATGAAGCCTCTGTCTGATTGTTTGCTCAGAGACATTCACACCAGTGTCCTGTGGAGGTCATGTTGTAACTCTTCCAGAGCTCGTCCTCGTCCTCCTGGCACAAAGCAGCCGATACCGGCCCTGCTGTTGGGTTAAGGCCTTCTACGGCCCTGTCCAGCTCTCAGAGTATCTCCTCCACGGTCCTGAGACTGTCCTGGGAGACACAGCAAACCTTAATGATCCAAAATCAGCGAAAACAGAAAAGACGAGGAGGGGAAATGTCATAGACCTCCACCCGGGAAAGCTTTCCTGTTTGGGGCTTTTTCCATTGTTGACCCTGACCGGGTCGATATCCCAGAAGTTTAATTAACGTGATGCCAAATTCAGTGTGTGTCTCTGGTGTGAGTGGATAACTAACTCCGCCAACAACTCCTCCACCCTCCAAATGTAGACCTTCTTGCCTCCTTAAAATGGAAAATCGTATCTTGTGTGTTTACCTCAGTACATGTGAGACCAGACAGATGAAAAATTCTGTCAAATCATTCAATTCAGTTTTATTTATACAGCGTCAAATCACAACAACAGTCGCCTCAAGGCACTTTATATTGTAAGGTAGACCCTACAATAATACATACAGGAAAAAACCCAACAATCACATGACCCCCTATGAGCAAGCACTTTGGCGACAGTGGGAAGGAAAAACTCCCTTTCACAGGAAGAAACCTCCAGGAGAACAAGGCTCAGGGAGAGGCGGGGCCATCTGCTGCGACCGGTTGGGGAGAGAGAAGGAAGACAAATAAGAAATTAGAAATCACGTCTATCCACATGTTCGACCCTCCAAACGTTGCTGCTGTTCAGTTTTCCCCCTTTGTCTCCGTCCACAGTCAGAGCAGAGCTGGTTTAGTGTTTTTGGAGATCCTTCCGTAACAACGTGGCGTGTTATTGGAAACTAGTTAGCTAACAGAAGGATCACAGGTCCACAGAGCTCGTGGAGAAGCTCAGTCTCTTTTAGGTTTCAGCCTCGTGTGATGCATGACCAGCAGGCTCTGATCACATGACCTTAGGG
The DNA here is from genome assembly GCA_015106755.1 of Etia nguti. NCBI lineage: Eukaryota > Metazoa > Chordata > Actinopteri > Cichliformes > Cichlidae > Etia > Etia nguti. The sequence continues at coordinate 10,925 of VUQG01020098.1, forward strand.
ACCTGCTGGGGACGTACGGCTGTAAGAAATGTGCTGTATGCTGATATTTGTCCACGCAGAGCTCTGACGGTAAAAGCAGAATCTTAAACGAATTACAGAAATCCAGATGGCATGAACGGCGATGTGAGCGCAGAGCGTGACACGGTGGGACGTCACCTGCAACACCTAAGTGAAGCTCATGTTTGACATTTCCCCAAAGTTTCCGATAGAAGGTTTCATAAATGTGGCGGAGGTTTTGATCTCATTATTGTTTCTGAGTTTGGCTGATTTTATGAGCTGAAACACGACTTTACAAAGAAACAGTTTTTTATTATTATTATTTAATAACTATTCAAATATCCCTAAATCATAATCATCCCTAAAGTCCACTGACCCTGAGTCTGTGGTAACGAGATCATCTCACTTTAATCTGAAATACTTGTGATTGACATGTTTTACCCGACTGATCTGACGCGAGGACGTGATGCTGATGTTGGTGCTCAGCTATCGTCACGCCGTCCCGCCTCTTTAATATTATCATGGTGAAGACGACCTGCTGACCTTCAGCCTCAGAATGATGATCGAAGATGATTTAGGTGACTTTATCGTGGTCTGAGTGTTGGTGCCAAACGGTCAAATGAATACGATGGTAACAACCACGATGCTGCCGGTGAGGCTGTGTTCATCGTTCATATACAGGCTTTGCGGTCCTTGCTCTCGCTCACCCAGTAGCCGCGTGTCCCGCCGTTTCACTGATCGCTCTGTGATATTTTTTTCTTTTTGCGTTGTCCTCGCGCTGACTGAGCTCGTCTGTGTTTCTGTGTCAGCTGCTACCTGCCGAGCCAGGTGACAAACACTAAACAGGATCTCCCTGCCGCCTCGAATGAGCAGCTTCCTGTCTGACGACATCACGCTGAGCGGGGAAAGACCCGACCGGATCAACAGCTGATCACACACACACACACACACACACACTGACTCACAGGTGGTGTGTGCGTGTGTGCAGGTGGACTGTAGTACTTGGCTGTGAGTCACACAATTCAATTCAATTTTATTTATATAGCGCCAAATCACAACAACAGTCGCCTCAAGGCGCTTTATATTGTATAGTAGATCGTACAATAATAGATACAGAGAAAACCCAACAATCATATGACCCCCTATGAGCAAGCACTTTGGCGACAGTGGGAAGGAAAAACTCCCTTTTAACAGGAAGAAACCTCCGGCAGAACCAGGCTCAGGGAGGGGCGGGGCCATCTGCTGCGACCGGTTGGGGAGAGAGAAGGAAAACAGGATAAAGACATGCTGTGGAAGAGAGACAGAGATTAATAACAGGTATGTTTCAATGCAGAGAGGTCTATTAACACAAAGTGAGTGAGAAAGATGACTGGAAAGGAAAAACTCAATGCATCAT
>VUQG01020099.1:18252-33246 GCA_015106755.1 Etia nguti
TTTTCACCCCTTTTTTTTTTTTTTTTTTTTTTTTTTGTTTGTTAGCCTCATGACGTGACCTCACTGGTAATTTTGGTAAGAAATCTCATGTGTGATTTACTGACCCACATACAGATGGCCGTCAGACTCCTGCCAGCCCAGTCCATCACATTGAAAAGGAGGAAACATGACACAGGGATGAAGTACCTTTCTGAAAAGAGATCAAAACAAACCAACTGTAGTCAAGACCAACAAGATTACAGAGGTGCCTCCTTCAAATAAAAATACACAGGAATCAATAAAACTTCTGCTGGCTTAAGAGGAGGTGGTGAAATTTGCTTTCACTTTTACGGAGGGACCAAAGTAGTCCATCCAGAGAGCATCAAAGTAATTTCTAAAACTGATCTGGTGACACTTTTTTCCTTCCTGCTGTGATTTTGAGTCACGTGACAGACTCAGTGAAGCATTAAGGAGCAAATAATAAACCTTATAGAAGAACATAAACAAAACACGCAATTCATGATTTACTTTATCCATTTAAAAGAACACAAGGAAGTTCTAGAATTTTGCAGGCTGCTCTGGAGTTCATAAATGAAGTCTCGCCCACAATATTTTCAAATAAAACTATGCAGATCTGCAATGAGCACAAAGGTCAGGTTTAGTGACTCTACAACATTAAAGTCGGAATTCTGGATATTTTCCACAGCAAAGCTGGAAACACTGATTTCTAAAAACACAGCTCATGTGTGAAAACACTGAGAAAATGAGCAGTAATTTCATAGCACGTTAAACTGAAAACCTTTCAAAAAACAAACATTTGGTATCCACGTCAACCAGCAGGCATCAAAAATAGTAAAATTGTGTCAATATTTTTAAACCCTACAACTTTTCCACCCTTTAAAAGTAAGACAACACAACTGTGTCCTAATTATTTTACAACTAAACTTACTGAGCTTATAAACAATACTTTTTATTGAAATAAAAAAAATAGATGAGGTGGTGAGGGACACGGGGTCTTTTGGTTGGGAGATAGGACCTGATAGGTTTTTGCAATCTTCTTGTCATGATTGTTTCGTTTTTATAAGAACTGGAAGGCAAATGAAATTCGGTAACTTGTCCAGGCCTTAAAGATTCCCCATATCATGGTTGGAGGTTAATGGGTAAGCAAATGATTCCCAGTTCAGGAGACAAATTCTTTTGGGGAAGGGTGTCCGACATAAAATCCACTCTGGTGACCCTTTTACGAATAAAGGAGCAGTTGAGAGCAGTTTCCATTACTGCTGGAGTTTAGGAGTTAAAAATTCTTAGCAGTCATCCAACTCCAATATCAGATTTTCAGAATTCCTGGCTCACTGATTACTGTAACAGTAATGCTTTGTATGAAAGGGACCTGCAGACTCACCCCAGGTACTTCCATTAGCAACTGTCGACTTGACATCGACAGTCACGGCTGGAAAAACTCCAATGGTGACAGTGAAGATGAAGCACACAGACAGAGCCATCACCCAAATCTGATTAGAGAGAACGAGAAGAGCTTTATCAATATTATGTAACCAGTCTGTCACACAGGTAGAAAATGCTTGCATGGAACAGACAGTGTCTGACTTGTAATGAGATTGCTGGCTGTATAGCTTCAGTAGTAACTAGTTAATGTGATACAAGCTTCTGTAATTGAATACACGACATTTATGACTTAAAAAAAAAAAAACACCCAAAAGTTTAGCCAGTGACAAAACCGGAGTTTCTGCCTTATGTCTTAAAGTTGTCATCTCACCTGCTTGAAGATGTTAAACACAGACGAGGTGGGTTTGGTCTCATCTTCCATCAGATTCACCACTGGCCGCTTTTCAGCTTCATTTTCTGAGGGGCAAAAAAAGCCCCAAACTATTTATTGGTCAAGCAGCACCTGGAGTTTAGAGCATCATTACTATATTTGAGTGGGTGTACACACAAGATCCCCATTGTTATATGTTATATGATAAAAGGGTTCCCATTAGGCACTCCTACTCACTATAAAATTACACTGGCTGGTTAAGACGTCAGCAAAACACAAGCTCAAGAAAATAATCTTTCAGATCAAACCAAACACAGCAGGCACTCCCGAAACAAGATGACTTCCCATTTATTTTCTCTAAAACCTCCAGCGCTGCAGGAATCCACCTCCACCGTGGATTCCTGCAGCTCTGTTCACCCGCTTTAATGCTAATCACACAGCTTCACCATCATATTTGCAGCTGTGCAGAAGTGAGGAGGGATGAAAACCAGGGACTTTATTTTCACTTCTAGCATTAAAAAGTGGGCAAAGGTAGGCACACATCGGCTGAATGTTTAAATGTTTTCAACTGATAAGAATAATTTGCCTGGCTCTTTATAAAGAAGCGAAAAAAAGAGCAGTTTTCTAATCTGTCTTTATGTGTATAAACAGTTAACAGGAAGTTGGGGTGAGGGGGTGAGGGGGTTCTAAGGAATAGAGGCTGCCACGCCTGTAATTACACTGGCAGAAAGACTTTTATGAAACAAGCAGATTGAAGCCTTGGATGGAGATAAAGCCCTCCAGACTGAATCCCATTAACCAGTCACATGCAATCTTTTTAAATAATGTCTTTGTCTAATCTAACAAGAGAAACAAAAGTACAATTTCCAAAGTGTTTCATCGTAGGAAACCAGCGAGGACGCAGCTTAAACATTACTGAGTGCTGCCAACAGCAGACGTGAGCTACAGATTGCACTTAATAGGAAACAGGTTTGTGGAATCTGCAGGTTTTGAGATTCTGGATCAGTTTAGATTTCAGCAGAATGTTGTTAAAACTGAGAACAAAACACAGAGTGCAGCAAAAGCCACAATGACACAGGAAAAAAACTATTTCTTAGATGGAAAAATACAAAAACAGATGACAGAATTTTGAGAATCTGCTCTAGGAGGGTACACATGTTGAACTTTATAACTCTCCATGTGATGTCAGTTTGTTGGGAATTTGCACAGCCAGAATCAAAGTCTGAGTTACAACAGTGTCCTGCTTTTTGCATCTGCAACATCCAAGAGGAAGAAATTTGTGACTGCACGACTTGTTGGTACAAGTGGACTATAACGTAGCATAACATGAAAAGCTGTGTGTCCCAGTTTTAACCCCCTGACTAAAACATCTGCATTAGCTTCATTGCTGCTTCTTTTTTTGCACACATCTAAAAGTTTCATACTTTTGTCTTTTTTTATAATGAACAGGCCAGTAAGCACCTTTTTTGAGCAAGTCCATCTTGTTCTCCTCATCGGCTGATGGTGCGGATCTACTGCTCTCCATGTAGTACTGGAAAAACTCCTGTTACAAAAACGGAAACCATAATTAACTGATTCCACTAAACCAGCAGGACAAAGATAAGCGGCTTGTTCCCGGATAAATTTTCACTGCCAGATTTTCCTCACTGCCCTTAAAGGAGAAACTGAACTTTATTCGCCATCAATCAAAAGGGCTCAAAGACGTTTCAGTCAAGTTTGTGTTTTCCAAAAAAAGCTAAATGTCACACATTTGGCCTTAGATGTCAAACAAATACCCTGTGAATAAAAAGCACTAGAAAGGAGGAAAACCAGGAAAAATAAATACTATATTTATAGATTGAGGCCTTACCATCTTGGGAAGAGTGAGGTAGGACATTATAGCCAGAAGAATCACAACACAGGCTGTGATGAAGTAACCAAAAGCACTGTCCTCCATTTCTGATCCACCTGAAGACAATCACACACAGAGTCATTAGTGTGTTTTGTTATTATTGGATAATTTCATGAAAAATGAATCCGTTCCTCCAACCTGAGTCCCTCAGAATCAGCCGATTTGTTTCTTTAATAACTTAAGAACACTTAATAAAGCCATAGAAAATTTTACCTTCTTATTATGAACGTTTTCAGAGTTACAGACCCCTGAAGTCCACAAGGGCTGAAATTTAGTGCCTTTAAATTTCACATCATTTTTCCAGTCCTCATAACTTCTAAAGGACAGGACAGAGTCAGGTGACATTTATAGGGCTGAAGAACACATTTTATTCACTCAAGCATCACAGACTGAAGCCACTGGTACCGTGGCTGTGCAAATGCTTCACTCTGTGAATCGTCATGTTGGTAGAGGAGCATGACCTGTGGGGTAAACTGACCCCTGATAGGGTAACCCGAAGCAAACTGGCTTTGGGTGAGGGGCAAGACAAAGTGTGGTGACCCTTGAGGAACTAAGTAACCTCACTTGGAGCAGGGATAAGGGGGACACCACCCTGCAACCCTGGCCTTGTTGGCAAGTGCCTGGTAGTTGCACCCTCAGCTCAAATAAATCACATGGGTTCACCCTGCTGTAGGCCCACCACCTGCAAGAGGAGCTGTAGTGGTCTGGTGTTTTGTGGCAGTGACCTTGTCTGTTTGTTTTTTGGGGGCAATTCAGTGGGGTAAACTAAAAAAAGGACATCTTGGGGTAAGTTACAGAAGATAACATTTTTCATGGCTTCATTTAAAAGTTGATGAACATAAAAAGTAAACCAATTCAGAGGAGGGTCAGAACTTTTTCAGAATATAAGAAATGACCCCAGTATATTGTTTAATCCCAGAGTTGTTTTGTGTGAGACTTACTGGCCAGCGCGCAGATCATGGAGAAGGCAGCGAAGGTGCCGGCCAGCCCCTGTCCGCTCATGATGGGAGTGGTGTAAGAGGCAGGTAGAATCCCTGCCAGCCCGAACAGACTGCCCTGAAGAATCGCCCCAAACGCTGGAGAGGGATGGAAAAAAGAAAGAGAAAAACACATTTGAGTAATTACAGAGTCACTGTGATACAGAAACACAACAAAACTGATCCACAGCTAAACAGTTATAGCCAACAAGCATGTCAGAGAGAAATAACATCTTTCTGATCAAAGTATTTAAGATAAGTGTTGCATAATACTTCTATCATTTTAATTTTCTCTCCTAAAAAAAAAGTTTTTTGTCAGTAAAGACTTTGCAGACAAATTCCTTCAGCATTACAACATGTTACAAACAAGTTAGTAGCTGCAGAAATCTCGAAACGTGTGAAACAGAGAGGAATGTGCCGATGCAGATATCAAAGCCTCAAGGTCACCGTGTCCTCCCCTCTAAAGCAAACACGATGGGCTGTTCCACATGCGAATCTGGGGGTCAGGACTGGCCCAATGGGGATAAGGAGGGGGGTAAGTTTATTCCTGCTGCTCTGTGACTTATTGTAAACAAACAAACACTGTGAGAGTGCAGCCTGTGTATCCCTCTCTGTGTGAATTTTCCCAACATGGTGGGGAGATGATTTTTATCAAAGAAAGATCCACAGAAATAATCAGTTATATGACTTCAACATGAAAATAAGGCCATGAATTAAATTCTTATTCTAATACAGATATCTTCATGAAGCTTATAATTGTTAGTTTTCCGTTTCTGTGTAAATTTATGATTATGTTGCTAATGCAGGATAATTCTTTGCAGATGTGCAGCAAGCTCATGTGCAGAAATCAGAAAACTCTCTGAGGCTTTTTCCCCACATTTTCTGTTTAAGTGAACTACTTCTGTGTCATTTTTCCCCTTTTCGTACCCCTGGTGTGTGATTTTAAGTGAATTTGTTGGTCATTTCCTTATGTTTTGGCTGCTGTACCCCCTTACCCCCAGATCCCCTTTCTTCTTGTTGCCATTTAAATCTAGTTTGAATCAACCCTCCGTCATCTGACAAAGAGGTCATCTAAATGACTGTGGCTGTGGATAATTAATGAAATTTGATTGTCCTCTGTACCACTTTTTAATTTTAATCACTTTGTCACCTGAAAAAGTTGATTTTCTGGCAATGACGAATCTTCACCAGTAGCTCTATTGAGCTACTGCTGAATTGAGCGTTGCATTGAGACCGCCACAAATCAGGGATTTTGGGGGCGAACGGGGACACTAATCTGAGCGGTAAGACGAAATGTTTCGGGACTGAAAAGTGGTGTGATCCCAAAAGTGATGCTATGAGGAGGTCGCTTTGTGGCCTGAATTCTGAACTGCTAGCTGCTGGAATCTGTATCACTCGCTGAGGTAATTCGTCCTTGTTTTTGTCTTTTGAATCTAGTTTGAATCAATATATGTTTTTTTTTTATTCCTCCATCAGCTGGCAAAGAGGTCATGTAATTGACTGGATGTGGACAGTTAATGGATCCTGACTGTCCTCTGCACCACTTACTGGACACGAAGCTGAACACTTTCTCTAACATCCATTTCAACTCCACTGCCACAACCACAGATGTAGAAAAACTTCCTAAAAAAACCTCATACCACACTACCTGCACTCCTTTTAAGCTCTCTATTGTTTCTTTTAATACTGTTTTATTTAAATTTTGATTTACTGAATTGCGTTTTTCACTTCTTCTTCGTCAATGAAGTCATTTAACATTTTTTACACATTTTACAAACAAAAAGTTTACATGGCCTACAGGTGAATGCACACATTCAAAGTACCAACGTCTGACACTGCTCTTGTTATCAAGTAGGCTAGTTTAGGCTACATTTTTTCCTTTTGATCTCTCACAGATTTCTTTTAAATACACTGAAGCGTTCTTTCTGAGTAACATAGACTTTTACTGAAGAACTTTTCTTTTTTTTTTTTAAGCACTAGACACTCACAGTTGATGCAGACAATTTTGACCATAGTCAGGACAAAGAAGGGAAGAGGAGCCAGTTCTACTTTAACAAACACCGCTGTCACCAGAAAAACCACCAGGATGACTGTCAAGCTGCCGGTGATTCTCAATTTCTGAGGAATCCTGAAACAAAGAAAAACCACATTTAAAAACGCCCATACTGAAAGTTCATAAACATCACTCAATTACTGCTCTTCAAAGAAATACAAATGTCAAGAAAGCGGAAGCGCTTGAGTCAGTTGCAGTGGGCAAGGCCATTTTTTTTAATCTTAAGCTCAATTTTTTTTGTCTTTCTAAAAGAACAGGAGTACACAGAAATGGGACATAAAGCAAAAACTAAGTGGTAAAAATGCTGAGAAATGAAACCGAGGGAGAGAGGGAGACAGAGGGAAACCAAAGTACAGAATATCAGGAAGATAAGCAGGAAGAGGTAAAGAAGATCCATGAAGTAGAGAACATAAATAACATTCCTGAGTAAGCCTGTGCAGGAGAAGGGTTCATTGTGGTCAAGGGCCACCCTGGATTTTTCTCAATCCTACTCTAATTAAACCAAACACGCTAAACATAAGCTCATACAACAGGATCACGTTACTCACAGTGGCACGGGGTGACTGAAGTTTACGCTGTGCGCGTTAAGTCTTGTGTACGCAATCTTCTCCGTATTAATAGAAAAAACAGCTACCATAACGTTACTTCAGAATACAGAAAAACAGAGAACTTTAAGTTATAACTGAGTTATTACACCAGGGGATTTATATTATACTGAACCTGTTAATTAAGATGATTAGAAATCAGAGCAACTAAAAGTTTGAGCCTGATGGATAAAATGTGGAAGTCCACATTGAGGCTAACTGTTTAGATAGCTTGCCTTGTGAGTGATTGGTTACTGTTGTTATGACGATCGCATCAGCAGAGATACCTCCCCAGAGATTAGACATATTCTGCCTCACAGAATGTAGTGTTAATAAATATTAGGAACTGGTGTACTCTCTGGAGACTGTCGATATTTATAACTATTAAAAAAATTAAAAAAAAAAAAAAAAAAAAAATAAAAAAAAAAAAAAAAAAAAAAAAAAAAAAAAAAAAAAAAAAAAGGGTTACTCACAATAAAAACAAAGGGCAAAAATGTTTGAAAAACATGACATTTACTAATTAAAAATGTCTCAGTGCCATAAAATGAGACAAAAGATACTAAACTGAAAAGCTAGTGCTGTTATTTAATTACAATGCAATACTGTGGCCACGTAACCCCGACTCGTGTTCGCTCAGATCGTTTCTCACTTCTTGCTTCAGTAGAAATATTTATAGTATAGTTTATACTTTTAATGAGTCGAGCTTTTTTGTTAGACTGACGGTAGTTCGATACCTCTGGTGTATGAAGGAGTTGAGACAGGTGAAGATGAGCAGAGGCACCATGGCGCACAGCGTCATCACGTTGTTGAACTTGGACTCCAGCACACTGCGAGAGTCTCCGGCCGTCACGTTGGCCGTCTGATCGGAGGAGTGCACAGGGGGCGCGTCCTTCAGTCTTCTGGTGAAGTACTGAAGAAAAAGGAGGGAAGAATACACATTTACCACAAGGGTTCTCCTGCGATTCATTACTAATATGGAGTCACAGGTTTGTGTCACATGAATGTAATTTACAGAGAGTCACAACAAAAACTGAACTTTGTTTTCCTGAAGCATTTCAGAAAGCATCTGATGATTAGAGTTTACACAGAGGCTAATACTACGAAGTGTTTCTGCCTTAAGGGTGCAGTGTTTATTGTAGGACTCCTGCAACAGACTGAAGGTAAAATATTGAGGCAAACTAAGCTGAATGAACATGATTTTTTTTACAGTCAAACAGTTTTCTGACGGTGTCAAGCAGAGCTGAGCAATCTCATTTTAATTTCAATTGGAATTCTGGCTTCTAGTGATTATTAAAAACAAATGCACTCCCTGCTTTACTGCTTTACTTTGTCACTTCCTGAAAACCAAATTTACTCCCTACCAAGCTGTGGCATGTTATTCGTTTCTATTTACTACAATTAAAATTGAATAAATTCAACTTTTAAACTTTGAAAGTTTGTTTAAAAAATTGTGACCTTTACAGCTTTACAGTAGTTGTTTAGTTTAAAAGTGATAAAAATTGTGATGTGTGACAGACACTAACATTTAAGTGTATTTAAAAATAAAATAAAAAAAGGAATAAAGGGGAAGGTTGCTTGGATGACACATTAAGAGAAGATTAAATACTGACAAAAATGTCTGAAATCTTTCTGTTTCATGCTGTTAGAGAAGATCTTGCTTATCAGTTTGGTTTTTCCTGTGGTTTTAAATAAAATAACTATTATGCACTTTAACAGCAAGAATTTCCTTTTAGGGTTAGTCCAGATTACCTCTCTCAAGCCAACAAAAGCATCCCTTAAATCTCAGGAAGAATGGTTGGGATTTGGGAGACTACACCACTGATAGAGAAATCCACCTCGAGTTTTTTGGAAAGAAAGTTACATCAGCCTTTGTTCTGTCAACCTTCCCCTAGTGAAGCCTAACCTTTCATTGAACTACTTGTTAACCACCAGGGCTCTTCCTTTTACTTCCATCTGTCTTCTGATCCAGAGATAAACCACATTTGCCTGCAGACGCTCTCGCAATTACAAGATTACAATTGTACTTTACCATTGTTGCCGTCATGAAGAAATTCCATGGCAAGAGGGTTCCCAAGCCCAAGATGAAGAAAATGAGCCATACTGAATTGTATCTGGGAAAGGAGCAAAAGGAAGTTCGCATGAAGGCACATCAATCAAGTCATTAATCTTAGTATCAACAAACAAATCCCAACAATTTATACACTGGGACTCAACCAAATCTCAGTCAGAGAATATTAATGCCAAGATAAAAACCGAACAAAGGCACAGTTTAAATCATTTAAAAATAGCTCCTCTTACTTGTCCCGAGGTGCATTGATGGCTGTCATGATTCTCGATTGGACAATCTTGGGGTTCGTGTTGAGTGTTGGATTAGTGCAGCGCCAGGTCTGCGATGCGCAGATGAGAAATGGAAGGTTACAGAAGTAAAAAGCTTTAAGCATGAAAGCACAGATGTGTTATTATCAGCAGCCATTTGTTCCTTTCTGTATTTACATATTCACATTTAATAGAGCGAGCGCCGAGTAGTGTGGATGCCCCAATATATTCCACTTTCTTTCACACGTTGCGTTGTTTAACCTGTTTAAAATGTATGCATCTTTCCCCTCTCCTATCAACTGCACTTGGAGCTTTGTTGTACGTTTTAGAAGCAACGCATAGCTTGTGATATCAAGTATTTAGAAGTGTTTTTTTTCCACTGGTAACTTTATTTATATACTGGTTAAACTCGTCCTGTAAATGAATTGCCTTACAAACTCAGAGTAGGATGAGCTATTTCTAAAAGAAACAATTGGAGCTTCTGCCAGGAGGAGGTCAGAACAAGCTGGCACAAGCAGGCCAACAGCTACCCAACTCCCAACTAGGGCACTAACTAAAAGAGCAACTGAGCATATTACAGCTTCATTTTTTGGATTCTTCACCTACTCCACGTGACTACCTTTTTATAGTTCAGTAAACCCCCTTTTTTCAGTTTCCAAACAACCTCACATTGAAAATCTAATTAATACACAAATTTCAATAAAAACTTAATTTCATTTCCTAATTGATGCAATGTGAACAACCCCTTAGTCATTACATTGTGTTCACAACACAAACTAACCGCAACAACAAAGAGCAGTTTAACATTTAAGCAACAATAAGCCAGTGGCATCTTGCCACAAAGTTTTGAAATTCAAAAGAAATGCATGCATCACTTCACAGCACAACTCCTCTTAAATAAAACAAAAACGGGAAAAAAACACAAATAAACTTACTCGGAGAGGCGTTCAAACACAGACGGAGGCTCTCGCTTTCCACTGATCAGATCACACAAGGGCTGAATAAGCTCTGCATGCCTCGCTTATACTATACAGATGTTTCGTAGGCTGACACCCAACTGTCTTGTGACCAGCCCCCTTCGCATATAAGTGCCCATCCCTCCCTCTTCCCTTTACCTCGAACATCTTGTTTCCTGGAGCCCTTCCAGCCCTTCCTACATTTGAAGCACATGATACTCTTGTCATACAGATTACTACTTTACACAGTTGAGCAAACCAAAAAAAAAAAAAAAAGAGTGAGGCTTGTGTTTTAATTAAATCAATCCACCGAGCGTCCCCTCTGCGTGATCCTATTTTTCCAGTCTACCCATCCTCATGTCCCCATTTTATCCTTCCATTTCACCCCCATGTGTCCTACTGTCTGGTAATTTCTCATCTCATTTCATCTACTTTTCCTCCTCAGTGGTTCTGCTATTATCAAGTTCACACTTTCTTGACCTGCTCCATCCATCACTTCCCCATCCCAATTTACTTTGCTCTCACTGCCGCTTATTGACTTATCTGTGCTCTCCTAACTCCTTTCAAACCATTCTGCCTTGAATCTGATGAAAGACATGTGCTCGGATATCTGTGTGACACGGCGTCCAAACAGAAAATCTTCACTAGAAAACACTTCCTCCTTTAAAAACACAAAGCAATTTGGCATCAAGTCAATCTAAACAACATAAAGCAAAGTTTAGGTTAGCTCAGTAAGTACACAGCTCATGAGAACAAAAATGCAACAGCTAACGAACTGCTCTATTCAACTTCAATGGGCTGATTTTAAAAGGGTATCCTACGGACTTGACATATTCACAGTGGGTGCACTTCTTTGTCTCTAATATGGAGGGGAAACCTTTTTTGGCGAGAGGAAGTGTTACCCTAATCTGTCAGGGTGATCAGTGTTTATAGTGAAATTAAACACTGATATGGTGGTATGGTTCACGGCCGCTCTCTTGCATCAAAAAGTCACTTTGTTTTGTTTGCATGAAATAGTGATTGGCTGATATGGCTTTTTTTACTATTAGTAGCAATCAGAAAGATTGATGGGCAATATCTGAAACAGATACAGTTTTGGAGTTTAGATAAAAAAGCCACACTTTAAAATGAAACAAAACTTTCCTTCAAACACTCATGAAGGATCACACACACCAAAAGCGCAGTCAGATCTGCTTGCACAAGCCGCGCTTTGATGTAGTTTCGGCTGGTCGTGCACTTCTCCTTTTGGATGCGGTTGCGGCGACCAGGTTGAAGACACAAGTGTATGATTGTGTCAGTTGTGACAGCAAAAAAACCCAAAAAAACCCCACAACTGACAGGTCTGTGGTGATATCACAATCTCGTAAAACACGACCAATGTGGCAACTACAATGGGCCCATAAGCTGTTGGAAATAACGTGAGCCAGGCCTTCACTGAAGACCACTGCAAAATGTTGCACTTTTTGAGCATTAACTTAACTGGGAGGCAAAAAATGAAGATCACATGACTGCATTTGTAACATTAGTAGAGAGGATTGTGATGTTTACTTCAGTAATATATACTAACCTAACACTGAATAACAGCTCTACTAGCTCACACTGCTGTAGGCCAGAGTAACGAGAGGTGAGAGATAAAGTCAGAAGAATGATGTTAAGACTCTCCCTTCTCTCATGAGCAACAGGTGATTGGCTGATGAGCCAAATAACATGATATATCATGGCAAAGGTTACAAGGAACGACACAGCCGTCAAGTATTTATCGTTGAAAATTCTGCCTTCAATTAAATTCGCAATGAGCGACTGATAGCCAGAGTATTTAATGCATATTTCAGTCTCCTGCCTTTAGTCAAGATAAAGACGGCATAAAATCTGCACAGACGAAAAGACGAATAAGCATGGCGAGCAAAGGATATCCTCCTCTCACATAAGATAAGTTGTGGAACTAGACACTCCTCAGAAAGTAACACAGTCATAAACAGATGCTCATCCCATCCCTTATCACATAAGAAATTGTCTGAAGTTGATGCGCAAACAAAGAGCGTTTGTTTACGTGGCTAAAACTGTTCTCTCTCACAGTCAGACAAACAATATGTAACTGTTCAACAAACAATCTGAGCTGCATAAAAGGTCAAAAAAAAGAGTAACATCAGCGTAATTGCAAGATTTTCTGTGGCACAAGCAAAAGTAGGGAAATGTTTAAAATACTTCAAAATTAACCAAAATCATCAACAGAATGTGAAGTTAATCACATCAAGGAAACATATGTATACAATTGAATTAACTGTTGTTGGCAACATTTCCGAAGTTTACTAGAAGTTCTGTAGTGCTGCTGAGAGAACTTATGAATCCATGACCAGCCAGTTAGATCTGGCTGGTCATGAGCAAGCTATGAGTGAAGACAGAGGGTCCTCTATATGCGCACACAGGTTAGCTAATCGTAAAAACATGGGACTGAACGAGCAGAATCCAACTCTGAGAAACCCCTGTCAGTAAGACGGGTCTATATGGATTGTTAGAGGGGCAGAGGACCAACAGACAAATACTGCAACAACATCCCCTCACACCAAAAACAACCTTTGTTGCAAGGGAATGTCATCTCAGTTAGACTAGACCGCCACTGTGCGTAAAGTTAAGGTTACAATTTGCAAACTGAATAATGTGATTAACAGTTTCAGCTTTCCTTTAAATACAGACACTATTCTTTTAAAAGGTAGACTTTGACATTGCTCATTAAAGGTTTTCACCATCTTCTGAATATTTCCCTACTTCTTTTTTCTTCCTCCAATTTAATCAACTAGGAAATGAGGTATCAAAGCATGATTCCTGTTATGAAGGTCTTTGGCAGCTAAGTTTGACCTTTCGGGAAATTATTTTTCGTGTTTCTGTTCACATGTACCCATCCTGTCTCTGTGCTGCCTTCCTCCAGGTACTCAGGCTTCCTCCCACAATCGGAAGAGATGTTTGTTAGTTTAATTGATAAAAGTGAGTGTGTGTGTTTTGGTGTGTCTCAGTGTGATGGGTCTTACAACCCTCAATGGGATGAGCAGCTAAGAAAACAGGTGTATGGATCCACAGGAGCACATTTTGTCTGAGCTTTGTTTATCCCCGTTTTCCCACACCTTTTCAATGTCAAAACTGAGAGAACAGTGACTCAACATTTTTGTAACTTTCCAAAACCACTAATCTGACATTGACGCTCTTTTCACACAGTGACTAACCGGCTGCAGCCGTGCAGAAATAAGAAAGGACCAGGATTAAACTCCTTTCTCCTGAATAGCCTTTTGAGAATCACACCACTAAATCAGTATTTTAAACGTCTCTCTTCCTCTAGTTATCATGACAAATGTCAATCTCTCAGAGCAGCTCAACGAGGCTTGACGTTCACCATAGCCATACACTACAGTGTGCTTAAAATTCGCCAGCTTTGCCTTGTCCCAGATTCCTGTAAAGTATGCCTCTCTCAACCTAACGTGCCATCAGAACGAGCCAATTGGCATAAGCTGCCTGGTGCTGAAATGGTGCCCAACAAACACACACTCACTCACACAGGCACTTTGCAGTCTGTAGAGTGGTACACTTTAACACTTTCACTGGCTAGCCTCTCAACGATGTCCAAGTCCAACAATCAGCACTCCAGTTAACAAAGATTTAACAGCAGTGGTGGTAATTTATTGTTTCCCCCTCAAGAAGAACTAGGGCAATTCAGACCAGCCCAAAAATTTATGTGAAAAGCCTGCTCTGGTCACGCCACAATGATACACAATGACACTACAATAAAGTGGGCTTGATCTACTTGATAAAATTGAAAAGTCATTTTTGTTCTTCTCATATTTGTGTCATTAATCCAACTACAAAGATTTTATACAGTACAAAAATGATCTTTAAACTTAAATATTGCAAGACCCATTTTGTTTTTGTGTTGGAGCACAAACATGAATCGACATCCTCATCACAAATATAACTTCAACCAAATCTGAGCCAAAGCTCATTTAAAGGAACGAATGAGGAAGTCCTTTAATTTGGATGTGACAGACAATCCCACCATCAGTAAAAGATTGATGTAACCACTGTGACGTCGCCCACTGGTTAGTGAAGCCTCAGTCTTAGCTGCCGCCATCTCAGTGTTCTGAAACCAGATGTAAGGAGCGAGGGTCAGATCTGAGTTTTATGCTTCACATCTATTGGATAACTAGTTGTGACTGGCAAATTGTTAGCCAGCGGGCTACCCTCCTTTCTGACTCTTACAAGTTTACTGATCACAGCACAATGGAGTCGAGGACTAAACAGCCCATGGACTTCTACACAAATCAGGCTTTCTAAAATCGCAGGGGTCGTCTCCTGGTGGACGTTACAAAGAATGCATGTGTTGGAGTCAAATTGTTAAATGTTGCCATTATTGTACTTAAATTTGTAAGTCTTTGTTCAAACTATATGATCAAAGACATTCTTCTGTTTCTATTGCCC
>VUQG01020101.1:0-13473 GCA_015106755.1 Etia nguti
AAACCAACGCGAGGTGCTTCTTCGCCAAATCGAATGAAACAGCAGCAGGTGTCACATTCTGTTGCGCTATATTCTTGCAATTACGGTACAGGTACCGTAAGCAGCCAAAAATCATTGAGACGTCACCAGGTCTCACAGCACTGTGGTTTTTGGAAATTCCGGTACAGATTCCTTTTCAGTGTCCTGCTTTGTTCCCATTTTAAAAATGTCACCACTGTCCTGTAAATTTCTGAGGAATATGAACAGCTCACACAATTAACATTAACAAAACTCAATCTGGAATTTTTTGAAAGGTACTTTTTTTTCTTTCATTTTTTTTACCCCATTTAGCTAACTCGTTTTTCAAATTTCAGACTTACTAATCACAGAATATCTATCCATATCTAAAGGGTCCTTCACATGTATTATACTTTAAGATACTAGGCTTTTCTCTCTCTCTTTTTTTTCCTATTTAAAAGCATGGGGATTTGTGTGCCCATGAAAACGTCCTTGTACTTGCGCAACCTAATCATGTCCTGTATTCTAAATAGCCTATTTCACTGGTGAAGTGATGAAGGTCCAGATACCTGCTTATCTATTTTGCCATTGGTCTAAACTGACTTTAAGATCAATGTGTTCCTATTGAGAAGTTTCCTTTCCTAATCTGATCATAATGGTTTTCTTCATAAAAACTTTGTTGAAGATAAAGTCGATGAGATGAATTTCATTACTTATAGTTATTTTCAGTGTGAGTATACTTTCAGCTATAAATTAAAAAGTAAGTATGCAGTAAAATAGCTCTATTGTACACTAGTTTTCAGAAAAGTAATTAATACACAATACATACAATACAATAACTTTATTAAATTATTTCACATGGCCAGAAAAGAAAGACACTGTGGTGGTACGGTGATCAGCTCTCACAGTCCATGCATGAAGTTAGGTTAATTGTCTCTGGGTATGAATGTGAGATAGCTGTCTACCTCTGTATATTAATCCTGTGACAGATTGGTGACCTATCCAGGGTGCACCCTGCCTTTCACCCTGTGGCAGCTGAGACAGGCTCCGTCCCCCTCCCTGTGACCCTGAACTGGATAAAAGGAGGATGAACAATGGATGAAAAAAACAACAACAAAAAAGCATAACAATAAACATTTATAAAGATTAAAAAAAGGAACTTCCAAGATGCAATCTCTATGAATAGGAACTACAAAAAAAAAAAAAATTTAAAAAAAATGGAACAAAGTGGCATAAAATTGATGCACACAGCAAATAAACAGTCCTCATAGCTATCTTTAAAAACCACAGTATAATGCACGCAGTGGAACAAAACAATAATCAGCAGAGAACTAACCAAAACGTCCGTCCTAGTGTGCATCCCTGCACTTTCATTATTGAGCGTTTGTCACATAAACTGCCACATACTCAACATAAAGATATGTGTACAAACCACATCTTGGTACAAACCTATGCAGGGAAAACACCTCACACTGTAAATCACAACCAGATGTTTACAGTCTTTGGACTGTGTGATTTGGAATTGTAAAGTTTTTAATTCTTTATATCTCACTATATTTTCACTTTTAAATTAATGAATATAAACCTATGCTATAATAATTCAAACAAAGTAATTGTTTTTTGGGGAAAAAAAGAGATACATTTTTAGTACTTTTTTTGCATTTCATATTAACACTTTAGTAAAATCATTGGTTCCCTAGCACTCTCCACTGGATAGAAAAAAAGGAAGAGGTAAAACCATGTCCTGCAGTTAAGACATGTAACCTGCCTTGAAATGTATGCTGTTTGGAGATAAAGTCTTTGCGCTGGCTGCTGTAGGTGTGGCTAAACAACCTAAGCAGGAACAAATTTAACCCGCGTTGAAAGAGGGCGGTGGTAGAAGGAATCATACTAATCATAGCACATTTCTTTTTTCCCAGTCAGTCAAGTAGACCTCTGTCTAGGCACTGCATGACAAACAAAACAAGACACAATACTGTGAATCTATATTTGCAGTAAAGGAAAAACTTCTTGCTGAAGAGAGAAACTGTATAGCATTTTGTAGATAATCTAAACAGCTAGGATGCCAACTTTAGGATCAAAGAGAAAAGACAACACATCCAGGATGGAGAAATACACTGGGGGCATGCCACAGGTAAGATTTTAGCTTATGAATTAAGGAAGTGTCAAGCTCTTTCTGCAGATGAGTCATTAAATAACAACAGCTTTACTGTAATAGTGCTTCTACAGAATAGCTGCCTTGCTTTCACTAACGTCACATGTGCAGGCCCACAGCCACAGCAGACAATGCTCTGTTTTAGCACACCAGTGTTTCTTTAGCATTTTACTTCCTCAATTTTACTTGACTTCCCTCTTGACAGAAATTTCCCAAAGATAGGAGCAGACATTACTCATAAGTGTGACAGTAGGTTCCTGGAATAGACCTTTTAAAGTGATTCTGATAATGTTACAACACAATGGCTTATCAGTGCGGTTAGACAGACAGATGTTGGCATTGCTCATAGTGCAATGAGCAAACAGATGCAGAGAAATCAGTGCCATCTCATCTTTATGCAAATCTAAAAGAAAACTTAAGCAGTGCACCTGTGAATAGTGCTTATGGTAGAAATATTTAAAGGAAGAACATGACACGCTCTTGTGGTCTAAAGATATGAAATTTGCTTTGCAGTGATATTAAATAATTTATTTTTCTGTGGTCTTTGAATATTGTCACTTTTTTAAAATATGAAGAAATAAATCACACACAGAATGCTTGTTTCGAGATAGTGATGACCTTTGAAATGTGGGTGAAAAAGGAAAGAAAATCTAACAGACAAAGATAAAGTCTTCATCTTTTTACATTTTTATGTTTTCAGTTGAGCAATGAGATGCAACTGGACATTCTGAACAAGGTGAAGAGTGGACAGTTATCAATCGATGATGCTCTGCAGCAGGCAAGGATGGACAGAGAACAGAAGATGACAGATGACAAGGTAAAATTCATTTTTACTACGCAAGTACACAATTTTCATGGTGACTTCAATTTGAGTGTGACATGGGTGTGGTTTCAATGTTGAAAACTCCAATATTTTTTTTAAAAAAGAAGGGATTTTGTGGATAGAATTTACATTGTTTTGCAGTAATGCAGTAACATAACATAACACAAGATACCGTAAGCAGGATCTGGGGTTCCCCATGTGTCCAGACCACTGATTAGTATGTGACAAGATGGAGAGTGAAACCTGCAGCTTTTCAGTGTTCACTGAAAGTGTTTAAAAATGAACTATATGTAGATATGTGTAGTTTTATGTCATGAGCTCAACACTAAACAGTTCCAGATAAAGTAACTGGTGAATGTAGTGGAGTGTGTAATAGTTAAAGCTCCTTCTTTCAAGAAAAAGAACAGTCAGTTGGGAATTTAATTTAAACTTTCCAGGTTGTTGCTCCGTATATGTTAAGTGTATAATTTCATAGGTGGAATTTTTTAATAGCGCAGATGAAGCTTAACTTCTTGCAAATATTACAAGAAGTAGATGATCCATTCAAGATACCCAGATATGGTTTAAAAACAGATCCAAAATGAACTGTCTAATTCACTCTCTAATGTCTCTTCTTCCTGGATAATACAGTATAAGTGGACAACACAACAAACAATATTCCATGTAAGAATCAAATTATAAACACCAGCCCTTAAGCTACTGATCTAACTATGGTAAACTGTTACAGTCGACATGTCCCTGCAAATAACCACCATGCGACAGACACAGATAAAGGAATGTAATTTACATGTAGATATCCTAAATGCACCACCAGCAACTTTGCGGTGGCTTTAAAAGTCTGATGTTGGAGTTAACCTGACTTTTAAAAATATAGTGCTGCATCTTCTACTGCTCTTTAAAAACATTGTGTTGTCAATAAGCTGCAAAGCCTGCTGGATCAGTTCAAACACAAGTTTCTAAGAGCTATTTTTACTAAAGAATGTGGAAGGTAGTCCAAGGGCTTAGGAGGAAAAAATCATGCAGTGTCCTTGTGTAATCCAGTGTACTGTAATCTAGTGATTCTACATTGTCCTTAAGTGGTGGTTTCCCTCTAAGTATTCATATATGAAATCTTGTTTTTTGGTTGTTGTTGCAGGAGCAGGAACTACAATCTCAGTACAACTTTAGCGTTCACAAGCATGGCCGCTACAGGTGGCAGAAACGGGTTTTACAGGTGAGTTCAAAACAAAAACAAAAAACTTTAACACCTTGCAGCTCTTTGAAACACTGATGGCATCCAACTGCATAACAAATGAAACAGGAATGTGGAGCTTGACCTCAGGCTTCAAGCTGCTCTTCCCTCTCTGAGGTGACAGAGCAACCCTTAACATGGTCAGCTGCATGCTCTGGCTGTACCCCACCCACCTGTTTACGGGGGGCACCAGAGAAGGAATCTTAAAGGGAGGGTGGCCTTAAGGAGAACATGGGCTGAACAAGGTACAGGTACAAGATAAAGAAGGATTATTTTGCACTTTGAAACATGCAAAGCTCCTCTGGTAAAGTGCAATAGTAAAAAATTGTAGATTTGGTGCTGGTGTAGTTCACTGGTGGAGCAGGTACTCCATATACCAGTTTAAAAGGCAATCCATATAAATGCTTATACAGAGGCCGAGGATTCTGCAAGTTCCAGAATCTCTCTTTCACAGCCCCTCCACAAAAATGTTAGCATTGCTAACTAGCACTAAAGATAAAGTCAGGCTGGGCTGATGGGAATTGTACTTTTTGATTTGTGTAATCTAATCATCATGATGGTGCCTTACTGAAAGTAGATAAATCACTAAAGCGATCCAGTAATAAATGTTTTAATGTCACACAGTACACACTTCAGACGTGCTCATGTGCTCTCATTTAATCACTCTCATTGTGAACATCCAGATTGATTTCAGGACCAAAATGGTGTGCAGCATAGAGAAAGGAATCGTCAAGCGGCAACTTCCCTTCTCTATTGTCAAGAGTTGTGATGATGGAGAGGGTTCCAGGTACTCTATTTCCTTTAAAGGACATCATGATTATGAATTGGAGGCCACGTCGCTGGAGGATAAACATAAGGTGACGATAAGATTGTTTTACAGAGGCAATTTCTGCTGAGATTTACTGAGATGTGATTATTGCTCTTTGAATTTAGACTCTTGATTGCAAACACTTAAGCTATAAAAATAAATGCAAAACAGCCTTGCTTTTGCTTTAATACCATTTCACGTCATTCAGTGATGGGTTCACAGTGACTCTTTTCATTCTTGTGATTCTCTCTTTTCGAACAGATGATGGAGCTGGTCAATAAGATAATTTATAGTAACATATACAACGATCCCGAAGAAGAAAACTCAGAATCCCATGAGCAATCTCAGGCGTCACAGAGCATTCAAGAAGGGATGTTGTTGCTGCACAGAGGAGGCTTGGCATCATTTAAATGGATGAAGTATGTATGCCCACTTATTATTGAAGCATTGCTCTCATAAAACAGCCACGTGACAAAATGACAGTTTTGTTAGTGATGAGAAGTTATACTAGTGTAGAAGTTAACAGCTTAAAACATTAATTTGGTCTTATACTGGGCCTTGACATAAACGAGCATTTAACGATGTTCTTGGGCTCTGCATTGACTCCAAAGAATTTTCATCCAAGTATTAAAAAAATCCTCGTAATTAAAATTATGTGAGTTTGGACAAGTATTTTCCAGCCTTCAAAAGTGGGGGACTGAGTATAAGTACAGTATGTGTCGTTGTCGATAAAGTTATGGACCTAATTGTATACGTGTGGCGAGGCGTGATTGCAGATGCCGCTCAGGTGCGTCCCCCTCCCCTGCAGCGGCACCGCAGACCACGCCCCGCCACAATATGGATTAAAAAAAAGTACTACGTAATCGATCCCTTTTAATAAACTTTGAATCCTTGTAGTTCACACCACAAGCTAATTCTAAGATATTTTTGAGTTTCTTAAGTTTGACTTGAGTTTTATTTCAGTTTTACAGTCATACAAAATTATTACAATATATCTGAACCCCGAAATGTTTATCCAACCAGTTCTAGTCCACAGTCCTCCATTGCCCCATTACCCCAAAACGTTGGATCACTGCATATGCAAATAAAGTTGAATCAAAATCACGTTTGCAATTGCCTTAAACTTTCCCCTACAGCAGAGGAATGAAAAACTAATCTTTTTATATCAGAATCCAGACATACGTATGCTGCAAAGTAAAGTCAGCGCATTCAATTAATCTAGGAATAAGGAGAACATATTCATTGCTAGAGAGCAGTTTTTAGTATATTCCTGAATAAATCTTTTATTTTGATTGCTGATGGAAAATTGATACAATCTTTGAGTCAGGTGTTACATTCACTCAGCTTCTCTTCTCGAAAGCCTCTTATCTGTTATCTTCAGTTAGAAAAGTTCCTCTAACTGAACCCTTCCTGGATTTGAGTCTACAACTGGCTCCTCCTCTCCGTTTCCTTATACATGACCCATTACTAGAACGTATTAGCATTGAAGTAGTAGGCAGATTATCTGATCTTAGAATACATCCGGGCTAGCTGTTTTATATTTTTTTATATTTTATATTTCTATCTTCAAAAACAGTAGTAACCGGTAAATTGCATAAATTATAATATATCTAAGGCTTACGCTAAACATAACTCCTTCTTCATTTTATTCCAGATATGAGGCCCAGCTCCATCCAGGCCAACTAACGCTGGTTCCGTTGAGGTGCCGGGGCACCACAGATGGCGAGATGACACCCTCGGTGTCTGTTTCCACTGTGATTCACCTGTCAGACGGTGACACCAGAGTGCAGAAACTTAACGACTCTGACACTTTCAGTCTAATCACCCACAAAAATGAGTACCAGTGAGTGAATTTTATTAAGATGTGGAAATACAACAAAAGCAAGCAGCTAATGAACTGTCACACCAGCTGTATTTCTTGTCAAATTAATTATCTGCCTTGTACAAGTGGGTATTGTCGATCAAAAGTCTATTTGTGCAATGTGTTCATTTTTACTGTAACAGTTATGTGTTTTCATTTGAGCGATAATATCATAAAAGGAGTCTGGGAGTGTTAATTGACACACTTATGTCATCTAAATAAGAAATGTTAGTTAGGTTTTGCTTATTTATTGCAGGTTCAAGGTGCCAGATGAAACAGTTGCCCCGGGGACTGTGCAACAGGAACGGGATGCATGGGTCAAAGCAATTGACAAACTGTGTTCAGAGTGGAAAAGGAAGTCCAAGATGTTCATGGGACAAAAGTCCTTTCGACATGTGAGCATACCCGAAGACACAGAGGACAACGATACAGATCTCGAGTCCAGTGGTGAATTTGGTGCTGGCAGCATCACTTATCCTCCAGCTGATAATAGAAATGCAGATCCACCCCTGAGTGGTGGAGATAATTTATCAGCTCAGCAAACCCATCCACCAGCTGATCATACAAAGCCTGTTCCTAAACCTCGCAGGAGGAATTCTCCCAAAATAATCACACCTCAGGTCTCATCACCGCCCTCTCCCAGTCGTATTGCGCCGACATCTGCCACCTCCCCTCCACCCAGTCCCCGTCATGCTATCCTTCCACCCCCTTCCGCAGTCCCACAGTCTCCTACCCAAGAAGCAGGCTCTTTAATCATGAAAGGGCCTTCACCCCCAAGCATCCCGGCTCCTCCACCTTTACCCCTCAACCAAAATTCAAAAAAAGCATGCACCAAGGCTTTCCACTGGGATCTTATTGGCCCAGACAAGGTAAAACTGTCTCCATTCATAAGAAGTCATTGAATTATCATATTTTCAGAGCCAAGTACAGCACTTACAAAGGCTCCCATTAGTGTGAGTCTTTCATATTTAAATGACATGTTTTATTGTTTCGGCAAAAACAGAAAGGTCAGTTTTAGCTTGGTTTTTCTTCATTATTGCTGCGAATTGTTCTTTGTTTTGTCTGTCAGTTATTTCTTTTCAAGTGCTGTTCTTTTGTAATATTAACATTGATTTCCTCATAAAATTAAATTGTTGCAGTACTGAATTAATTTGTTTGTTGGCAGATCGCAAAATCGTTCTGGATACAGGAACGCATGGGGAGGATTGAAATCGACACATCACTCTTACACAAGCAATTTGCTGTTAAAGATCTTGGGACATTTGGTGCAGTTGAGCCAAATAATACCCAGCATATTATGCTGAACCAGAAGATTGCACACAACTTCAGTGAGTACAATAAATATGTCTATGACTTTTGACGTGAAGCTGCTCATAAATATTGCCAATGGAAACATATAATTTTCAGCATTTTAAGAAGAAGATTAGATTTCCTCTGCAAAATAATAAGTATAATTTCCATGCTGTAATGAAAAGCCATTCTTCCGGATTAAGTCAAATAAAAGAGCTTATTTCTCCAGTGAATTAGAAATTAGAAGGTGTGTTTACACAACCACCAGAGGGAAGCACTACACAGAAAGAGCAGCTTCTCTGCAGAAACAGCATTATTGTCAGGAAGTCCTTTTAATTTTTTATAAATTCGATTTTTATGCCCAGTTAAGAGAAAGCTGACCTGACAGCTTTCTTTCAGGGTTAAAAATGCTGCGAGTGTTCTCTCTTCAATTAATAGTTCAAATAACACATTTTGTGCAAAGCACATATATGATCTGTATTTGTGTCTGC
Organism: Etia nguti; assembly: GCA_015106755.1. NCBI lineage: Eukaryota > Metazoa > Chordata > Actinopteri > Cichliformes > Cichlidae > Etia > Etia nguti. The sequence continues at coordinate 8,657 of VUQG01020101.1, forward strand.
AGGGGGCAGTATGTCACCAATCCAGCGGTGACATGACTGCCCATAGAATCTGCAGAGTGATTGTGGACTGGAACATATTCTATTTCTCATCTAATGGCTTTTCACTTTTGATTAACTGAGTGTATGTGGCTTGTATATTTCAAGAGCCATGCCAGGGGAGAACATTTCAGAAGCTTCCTCTCACAGGTCCTCCAAGTATCACAGTTACCGTGAACCGATACAGATGTGGTGGTGGGCTGCTAAATGGAATCAGCATGAATGTGCAGACTGGCAACCTAATTAGAGTTCACATATTCATAAAATATGGATAGGGGACCTGAGCGACAACGGCAGTGATTTCCTGCCTTGATACAGAATACCGTATCAAGGGCTCCTCCCTGACCTGGAAACTTTGATTCTGTCAGGCGCAGGAGCTGAGAGATGAGAGCCCGAAGGCAACTCAAGGCCATGCATCTTTTTGCTGCAAGCTTTAAAAACATTTGAAGAACAAGGGAAAGCATCTGTGTTTCAGTTTCTATTTATTTGGTCCTATTAATACCACTATTGAAAGGGACATTTTTACTACAAAAAATAAAAAAGTTCAAAATGTCCCTTAAGTGAAAGCGTTAAGTATATTCTCAGGAAAGAAAGGTGGTTGTGCATGTGTGTTTTAGTATTCTGTTATTAATACAACAATGTATAAGTGTATAATGTTCATAAAACATTGGTGTAGCCTCATGATGTCACACATTGGTTTGTGAAGCCTTGACTTGAGACTGCCACCAAATGCGAGCATATTTGGAGAGGAGAGTGAAATGCTAACGCTATAGCAAGCTTGTCTGTAAGAGAGACACAGATACCTGCTAATTAGTGCTAATCAGTGTTTTGAGTGTTACTTTGAAAAAGTAATTAGTTATAGTTACTAGTTACTTCTTCAAAAACTTAACTGAGTTACAATATTATAAAAGTAACTAATTACCAGGAAAAGTAACTGTTGCATTACTTTAAAAAAAATTTTTTAAATATGTAAAATAATTTTTATCCCATCTTAATGGAACTTAGTAAAATACTAAAATATAAATTAGTAAATATACTTTAACATACTAAAGTGCATATTCAATTGTTTATTATAAAACTGAATATATAATTGAAATAAATGGGCCCTTAGCAGAAGGAACTAACAGGAAACACTGAACACTAATCTAAACTACTGGGTATCTATATATCTGGAAAAAGTCTTTCTGCTTGGTGGGCCTACCCCTTCTTGGCTGGTATCTTGGCAATAAGAGACTTGAAGGAATCTGACTGAACAGTTGATAAAGGCAGCATGTTAATTCAGTCTGTGTTACAGATGTTTGCTGAGAAGAGAAATCAAGCTTAGACTGCTTAGATGGCGTCGCTCCATCGCTGTTATTTGCTGAGCTCACAATAGCCCTCACCTGGGTTTGGGCTGCGCCTGCTAGCATCAACACCGTCGTTACTGGTGACTAGTTTTGTTGCAGCATGTGACATTGAGAGGTGCCTCATGAGATTCGAATTGCTTACAACTGATGTAGAAAAGCACTTTGTTCCAGGGCATAAATCACATTTCACATAGAGATTCTTGACTTTTCTCTCTTTGAGGGAATAAAAATAATGACTGGACTTCCACTTAAAAACATGCTACCTTTGAATTATCTGGGCTCTCCATGACTGTGCCTCTGTCTGCCTTTTCGTTTATGTGTAAGATGAAGATAGCTTCAACCCATTGTGTGCTGAAAAATAGTAATGCGTAACGGTAACGACGTTGTAATGATGGAAAACGTTATGAGTTAGATTACCCATTACTGAAAAAACTAACACCGTTAGTAATGCCGTTTATTTTAATGCCGTTATTCCCATCACTAGTGCTAGGTAACCATTAATCTATCAATCCCTCCATTTTCTGTGCAGTTTAAGCAGAGATGCCCCACATAATCACCTCACTATGAAACTTTATTAGATGCACGTTGTTAGTCCTGGGTTGGACTTCCCGTTGCCTGAAGATCTGCATAGATTCAACACGGTTGCTGGAAACACTCCTCAGACATTTTGGCCCATATTTACATGATAGCATCACACAGTGGCTGCAGATTCGTCAGCTGCACATCGATAATGTGAACCTCCTGTTCCATCACGTCATGAAGTGCTCTATCAGGTTGAGATCTGGGGACTGTAGAGATCATTTGATTACAGTGAACTAACTGCCATGCTCAAGAAACCGCTCGGTGACGTGGATACACGTGACCATAAAGGAATGGGCATGATCAGCAACAATACTAGTGTGGTGGTACTAAAGAGTCCAGAGTGTGCTAAGAAAATGTCCCCCACACCATTACAATGCCACTAACAGCCTAACTGTTGATACTATCATCCAGTAATTGGAAGGTTGGTGGTTCGATCCCTGACTGCTCCAGTCTCCATGCTTAAGTATCAATGGGCGAGATACAGAAAGAGCATCCACTGGAGTGTGAAAATTAGATAGAAAGCACTTAGGTGTAGAAAAAGAAAGTGCTTGTGAATGAGAGATGTTGTGTAAAGCACTTAGAGTAGAAAGATGCATTATAAGAACCGGTCCATGGATCCAAGATTTCCTGTTGTTTACACCAAATTCTAACCCTACCAGGCATCTCATTTTGTCCAGTTTTGGTGAGTCTGTGTCAACTGTAACCTCTGTTCCCTGGTCTTAGCTGACTGGTGTGGTCTTGTGCTGTTGTAGCCCATCTGCTTCAAGGTTCAATGTGTTGTTTGTTCAGGGATGCTCTTCTGCATACTTTAGTTGTAGCAAGTGGTTATTTGAGTTACTGTTGCCTTTTTATCAGCTCAAAGCACTCTGGCCATTTTCCTCTGGTAGCAACAAAGCATTTTCTCCTTGATAACCGCTGCTCACTGGATATTTTCTCCTTTTCAGACTATTATCTGTAAAGATTGAGATGGTTGTGTAAACATCGCTGTAGGTTAGCAGTTTTTGAAATACTCAGACCAGCCCACCGGGAACCAACAACTATGCGGTATTTAAAGTCACTTAAATCCCCTTTCATTCCCATTCTGATGCTCAGTTTGAACTTCAGCAGGTCATCTGGCCTAAATGCATTTAGTTGCTGATTGTACAAAATTTTAACCTTTTTAAATTCTAAAGGGTGACTTAAAAAATCACCACATTCTATTCGGTAAACGAAATTTCAGAATAAATGTGTTTTATGTAGCTGCGAAACTTTTTTTGTGTGCTGTAACTTTGGTTTCAGTTTTATGACTTTGCTTTGGCTTTATCTCACAAAACTGGATGTTGTGGCTCATCTGTAAATAGTATTTTATGGTCGCAGTGGGCCACAGTGGAGCCAAATTTGACACTTTGGATCTATATCAATGCATTTAAATTCTTGTATTGTGTAAGTCTTACATCTGAACTGCAGTGATATATGAGTAACATAAAATGCTAATACTGAAGAAAGAGCATCTTGAGAAGTAATGGTTAATTACCTTTGCTGCACTGCTGCATTTTGTATCTGACTTTGAGGCAAATTTTAAACACTGAGTTTTGTTTTTGTAATTTAGAACAGACTTAGTCCAGAGGTGATTTCTGCCTGTTTAAAAACACATGATCTCCACCCAGATACATAAAACGGAATAATTTGGGAATCAGACTTCTCTTTCTTTCTGCCCCTCTCTATCCCATAACACCCGTTCCTGCCACCCCCAACACACATAAGCGACATGCCCCTCCCGCTCTTGTTTGCATGTTTATCACCAAAAACCTGCCTAAATTCATGCTGTTTATTCGTCTCATATCTCATTCTTCGCCACACTATTTATTCATCTGATCCCATTAAACTGGGAGCCAGTGTGCATGCAAAGTCTCACTTTCTTTTTATAAAGCCAGGAACACCTCACCTCAGTAGACAGTGAGACTCCACCTGAATATAATAACATCACAGATATGTGATCAATAATTAATTAACAAACCCAGAAGTGATAATTAGCATCAGACATACATTGGCTCCGTTACTGTATCCACAGCGCCTTTAAAAACAGTATGGTGTTTGCAGTTACGCACTGAGGCAGATGGAACTAGACAGCTTGAGCAGGTGGTTGTGTTACTTTGGTTTTGTGTTTTTGAGGGGTTTAATATGGTAATCAGCATGATCCTTATGGGCAAGCCAGAACATCAGCTGCATCGAGCGTGCATAGAACAATGCCGCATTGATCTGTGTACTTGTGCACTGTATTTAAGTACTCTACAGAAATTCAGTAGACCCTTCACAGCAAGATTGCAGCTCATATTGATTTTTTTTTTTGCATTCTTTTGAAAAATATCTTTAGAGCAGATGAAGGACACTGATACAAGGTTTGTCTGTGAATGTGTGTTAGGAACATCTGAACGCTAATAGCCGTGACTCCTCTCTGCATGCCACCACGATGTTTAAATAAATTAGAAAAGATTCTGAATTTTATCATACAGAATGGTTTATTCCCAGGTCAAGTTTTGTTTTTGATGTGAAAGACGGACCCACAGCTTTCCTTAGGTAAACATATCAATACTCGTTGTAGTGTGTTGCCCAGTTGATCCTAGTCTAAGCACTGATTTGGGCCCCATCAGGAGCCTTCAGCTTTCAGGCCTCTCTTCTGTGGAACCAGCTCCCAGTTTGGTATTGGGAGACAGACACCCTCTCTACTTTTAAGATTAGCCTTAAAGCTTTCAGGTCTATATCAGGTGACTCAGAATCCCCCCTTAGTTACTCTGCAATGTGTCGTTTGTCCTGTGTGTCTTGCGGCAGGTGACCTCCCCTCCCCGAGTCTGGTTCTGCAGGGGATTTCTTCCT